>VCNE01001755.1:0-33898 GCA_009869805.1 Oncopodura yosiiana
ATGTATTTTCTAGAATTCTTTACAACATTCGTCCAGTTGTTTATTGTGCTGCTGTAGCTGCAGGTGGTGATGTTGAATTTAATTTCATTCTGTCAAAATATAGAGATGTAGCAAGTTCAGCAAAACAACAAGGCTCCCTTTTGAATGCTTTAGCTTGTACTAATGACTACAGTAAAGTTCAAGAATTGTTTGAAATTGCATTGTCAGTAGAGGATGGCACTAGACTTCGATCAAAGGCTCATTCTACAACTCTTTTACAACAATTAGCAATGAATGCTCAATGGAGAGATACAGTTTTTACTTTCTTACGTGCAAATGTTATGGCTATTAAAAATTATCATGATGGAAGCATTAATTCTATTGTCAGCATTGTTGGAACTTTAAGTAATTACTATGCTACCCCGGAAAGTCTTGCTGCTGTAAGTTTAAAATTTAACAGTAAACTTATGTTCTAGAATATTGTTTTTAAATTACACAATTATAATTCTTATTTTAACAGCTTAATCAATTTGTAGCTGACAATGATGAGTTTGGAAATAGATTGGATGGTTCTGGAGCAGCTATTCAAAGAAATATGAAATGGGTTGAAGACTTTGGTCGTGATATAGCTTCTTATTTTAGTAATGCAAGAAACTAAGTTGTTTAGTTATGAATTTACATTAAAAAGTTGTATCATTAAATTGATTTTATTAATAAGGTCTTCATAGATTTTCTTCATTTATTTATAACTAATACACATATGTAATTCTGATTTTTAAATTAATAAGCTTAATACAGCTTACGATAAAAGTCAAATATTATCAATCATCCCTTTGAGCAACAATGCAAATATGTTCCATACGAGTAATTAGTATAATGGATGAAAGGCGATATTATATACTCTATTAAACTATTGACCAAGTACTAAGAATTCGATGTAGGTTTAGCATCTTCCGTGTAATGCTTTCTAATGGCGATGACTTTCTAATGTATTTGGCAAACTCTTCTTATTATTATGCATGCAACAATAAGTTGGAATTGAAAAGTACACAGTAGGGAAAAAAGATGATGGTATATGTAAGAAGAAAGCATAAGATGAAGAAAACGAAGCGCTCCAATTTTCCTTTCAATTACCTTCGATCAGACATGGCATATGTCATTTCCTATTGCCTCTATTCCCACATGACATATTCTTCTCTCTTTTTTTTCTTAAACTTGCTATCAACAGTCAAAAGTAGCACAAAAGAAGCTCTTATGTACACATACATAAACCTACATACATAATACATATAAAAAGTAAAAGAGATATATATGTAAGCTCTCTCAACCATAATATTATTTTCGGCTTTTTTATTCCTTTTTTCTACTAAGCAAGTAAGAAACATATGTATAATAGTATTGACAATTTTATATTTTCACTTTTACTATGTGGACTAGACAAATCTTTCTTTTCTGTATATTATATGGACATATTAGTAAAATGAGAAGCAGGAACTTGTTGAAATAGAAAACTTTTCTCAAGGTAAGAAGAACTTATTATAGTTATTCTAATTTACACATTTATTCTGTTCATGCCACAGTAAAAATGAGAGATGAAAATGGAGATGTGAAATTTCCACATCATCCTTTCAAATTCCTTTGAAGCACAATGAATTTATTGACTCATGAAATTAAGAAGCCTTATAATACACTTCTTATTCCAGTAGGCTAGCTCAATTTTCAAATAGCTGAAATAAGAAAGATATGAAGATTGATGAGATCAGCATCACATTATGGGGTCACTCATGCATAGGACATGTATATATACTCGATGAGACTTAAGTACATATACCACTTTCTCTACTTATCTACTCTAGCATGTAAAAAAGAAGGAAATCAATTCAGAAGAGAAAAACGATACAAAGTACTCCAAGGTAGACATAACGTATGGCTTATTTCAATAGTTTCAATACAAAAGTAAATTAACATATGCCAATAAGAAATCCTATGAGAATTGATTGATTTACTTTCCACATATTTATTATATTAAGGAACTCGATATATTTCAATTTGAGAACTTCATGATTGAAGAGAGTCAAAAGGTTAATCTTATTACTGCAGATATTGAAATGCATGCGAGACAACTAATATGAAGTTGAATTATATTGTAATTTAATTAAAATATTTCTACAATTCTAAGGCATTTAAAAATGATACAGATGTAGAGCTTTTTAGTGTATTACGCTTTGCTTCATAAAATATAAAAATTGTCATTCGCACCTATTTTCATATAAGAAGCTCTCGTCTTCAATTTTTTTGCATTACATTGCCGCTCTTCTCTATCAAAAAAACTCTATGAGAGTGTAGTGTGTTGTCATCATCGCATCGTGCATATCGCGCATGTTGTGTGAGCGTTAGCCTACTTTAGTACTCCAAAATAGAAATAGAGAGAAAAGAGGAGCCTTACACTACTACATATATGAGAACTTTATATTATGGAGAAAAGGTTCAAGATATGTGGGAGAGAATCGGAGAGAGAAAGATTCATTCTAACCTCGTTTCAGCTTTTTCCTTTCCTGACTCGTAGAGAAAGCTCTAAGCTTTAGTTACCCGCTTCTAGTGCTCGAATCAACACAGAGCTCACACTTTCTCTCTTTCTCAACATAATACACATTTCAACAGTGCTCATATAATTTCAATCACTAGAATAACAGTGTAGTTAGTTACATATGTAGATATAGCCCGGTAGTAAGGTGAAAAAAATCTATTTATATTAAAGCGATTTTTAGTTTAAAGTATAACCAATAATTCTACTCTTTACCTTTAGCGACTAATTAAATTGAAAAATAAACCTTTCACCTTGGCCCCAATTCTAACCTAAGCTCTGTTTGGAAAGAAAAATTAAAGATAAGGAATTAAATAGTTTATTAGAGAAAAAGATTTACACACAATCACTCATTTCATCCTCAGTAGTTCTTATACTCTTTTTGTGTGTCGCATTTTACCTCAATCTTACATTTGTCAACTTGATACCATCGAGCTAATAATAGAGAGTAGAAACAGTGTGTGAAAATACATCATATAGCCAAGCAACATGGTAAGTAGTATATACTCATTAGAATTTAATTAACTATAATTTGTATAAAACGTTTAATGCATATACATACTTGTTTTTTATTTATGGTCTTCTTCTTTTAGTACGGATTTGTCAACCATGCCTTGGAACTTCTTGTTCTTCGGAGTTTTGGAGAAGAGACCTGGGAGAAAATCAAGTGAGTTTGAAAAGAAGAGTTTGTCTCATTTTGTTGTACATTTTTATAGATAGTATATATAAAGCGTCTCTCATTTATAATCAGAGAGAGAAAGAGAGATCTAAGAAAAGAGAAAAACTTGTAAAGGAAGTTGCTTTGTAGGTACACAATGTTTAATTAGAAAGCTTTTGTTCTTCATTTCTTGTTTCCGGATGGCATCAAAGAATGAAGAGTGCTCCTGCTGGTTGCTATCTTGATATTTTGAAATTTAAGCCGTAGTTGCACTTTCTACATCAAAACTTTGATTACCCGTTCGTCTTATGAAGAAATTAAACCGTGTACTAAAAATATTTGTAGTATTTATTTACAAAAAGTTGCTTTCTTCCATGGTATATATATACATATGTATATACTAGAGAAATGTACAGGAGTATAAATACCTAAGTCTCTATTGTTATTCTCCATAGATTCCAATTTCCAAAAGTTTTTTTCCATGTTGTAGCTCTACTATAATTGTGCAGTAGCACTTTTCAGTTCTCTTGCACAATGCAAGAGTAAGTTGGAATTAGAAAGACAAGACTCACATCTATGTGTAGGCTTTTCCGGTTTCCTGTCGACTCTTCTGTTTGTTTGTTGTTGTCCTTGTTGCATTATTAGACACAGAGGAAAGGGAAAAAGAACCAAATGACAGAGTTGCAGCACCTTTATATATAAACATTTGTGTACAAAGTCTATATATAGTGTAGACTTTTACAGCAGATATTTTACACAGTCAAAAAGTGAAGGTAGTATATATAATAGACTCAGGTTGAATTGAAGTGACTAATGGCAGAAAGGGCAATATAATAATGTAGGTAATTGTGTTATATGTCCTTTATAGTATATACGAGAGAAAGATAGATAGATCCCTTGTATTGTATTCTTTTTTATGTGCCAGCCGTGTGTTTCCACCATTACTGCAACATTGTAATACTATAAATACAAACACAGTTGAGTCTGTCTATATTGGTATATGCTATGTGTATATCAGATGTATCTCCATAAGTAAATTATATACTGAGACTTAAAAGAATCTAAGTAAAATTTTTAATACTTTAGCTAAATAGAACCAGTCTACTATATCTATGGAAATAAATGCTTTTTTTAATATAAAAGTTTAGAGCAAAAATATATATCTGAATGAAAAGAAAGTCAAGTGCCATAGACTGACCTTTTGACTTTATTGTTTGTACTATGGATAGATCAGTTTTTGATTTTGTTGTGTGGTTCATTTGAAAGGGAAAGCACAAAGAGTTTTCACTTGATACACATTAGAGACAGAGTAATTTATAAGTGCTAATGATAATGGTAATTGCAAGTGTAGTAATGGATGCTGAGAGCTCAGAGGCACTGCATGTGGTAAAAGTACATATAATACAAAAGCCAAGGTGTAAAATCAGAGTGAGGGAAGCAAATTGCTTTTAATTACAAGTTACAAAGTCTCCGTCTTTTCATTATATCCTCTATCACAATACTCAATTGGATCTGTGCGAGTTTTGTGGTCTTTTTGCACTTGACGTTTTCCTACAACTGCCCTGTGTGAAACAAAACATAGGAATCTAATTTAGTCCTACGAATTTCACTCTCTCGCTCTCTGCATGAGTTGCTCTTTCGTCCAACTGGAACTTTTTAATCTTTCTCTCTCTCTCTGTACTTAAATTACAAACTGTAGACATATAAATTCTGTCTCTCTCTTTCTCATGTGTAATTGTAATTTTGCCTTGTAGGAAAGAAGCTGAAGTAGTGATGGAAGGTCAATTTCTTGTCCGACAAATTTACGAAGATGACATTACCTACTCCATTGTCGGAGCTGCTGAGAAAGTTTTGCGTAAGAGAACAAAATTGTTTGAGGAGAGAAATCCCTTCTGTGTTATGATAAAAGTATTATTGAAAGAATTGATACTAAAAAGTTTCTTTGAGGTACAAGGCTCTTCTAAAGAGACGACAACTAGTAGACAGTAGCGATTTAGTTGAATACGTTTGTTGGCATGTCCCAAAGGATTTTTTAAGAGTTAGTTTATAGTTGGCCAGTTCACTAAATTCAAAAACTTGCCCTGTTATTCCCTTAATATATTAGATTACGAGATTTTCTTTTTACTCAAACTTTAACTATATATATACTATATATTTTTTCTATATACAAGAATATCATATTGTATCTCTATGAGAGAAAAGACAAAAAAGTTACTTTATAATAGCAAATAGCTTCAATAAGTTATATATACCATAAAAGAATTCTAAAGACTGCTCAAATTGATAGAGATAAAAACAATCTGCGTCTTCCAGCTACTATACACAATATGACACATCTCATCACTTCCATTTTAGTACTTTATAGTAGCTCAGGTAGCTTGAAGCCACATTGAGTGAGTAAAAGTTGAAACTTATAAAAAGTAACAGATGAAGGCAAAAAAGTTTTACCTCTTTTAGTGGTTTTTTCTTTGGCTCATATTGTTTCTCTTTTATTTTATTTATTGTTGAGTCTACATAAAAAACTATCATGATGTTCATGTCTATCATAGAAATACCCGCAAGCGCCATTCTAGAACTTTTCGGAAGCATGTTTTTTGATTTCTGTGTCGAGTCTGGATATGATCGTATTTTGCAAGTGTTGGGTGCCACACCTCGTGATTTTCTACAGGTATATATCCATCATCCTCATTATCAATCTCAGAAGACCATAGATTTTAATTAATTCCTTTTATCACAGAATTTAGATGCACTTCATGATCATCTAGCCACCATTTATCCAGGAATGAGGGCTCCATCTTTTCGATGTAGCGTTCGTCCAGAAGATGGTGCTCTGATTTTGCACTACTACTCTGATAGACCAGGACTCGAACATATTGTAATCGGGATTGTAAAGGTGAGTTGTTATTTTTTTTCTTCAAAAGGCTTCTCTCTCTGTTTTCCGGTAAAATAGACACACATACGCCCATCATCAATCTTGTGTAGATGATATACTATATATTCAACCTAATTACTTAATTTCACATAGCTCTAATTCAATATTTCGTCAATACATCTTCTAATTACTTCCGTTTCTTTGTAATTTCTATATAACTACATGTCATGTCACAATGCTTCATATTCTTTACATTATATTCTCTTGCTTTGAAATTATATCCCGTTATAACAAATATATATAGAAGAAAACCTATTTTGCTGAATTAATGATCGAATTTGTTGTTTGTTCCTGAGAGAAAATTCCTTATTGACTTTTTTGTTGTTAGACTATACATTGTGTAATTGTATTCTTGGGATTTTAGTCCCAAGGCTAAAATCTATGTTGCATGATAAGGATGAAAAGAGAAAACATTTTGGTGTACATAGTTACTGTTGCTGAACTGAGATAGTCAAGTCATTGAATCAAATGGGGTAATTTGCTTCCACGTTTAATTTATTGATGATTACTTTTATTACTTCTCTCTCTCTCTTCTGTTTCTTCAGTTATGTCAGTCAATATGTACTATAATGTGTGTGTTATCTCAGACCAGTAGAATTGAGTCGAGCGTTCTGATGGAGAAAATTTACTTTATATTTGCTTTACCCTAGTTACTTTTACTTAGAGAAATAGAGAGAGAAAACCTATAGAACAAATCACATGTCATTGTGTGTTGACTATTGTTTAACTCTCCGTTTGTTAGAAGAGTAAACTGTACAACAAATTTCTTGAGGAAACGAACAAAAAAAGACATCATCGAGACAATCAGAGACTCAAATGTACAATAATTTGGAAGAAAAAGAGAAAGCAAACAATTACGAGTTTCATATTGTTCCTCTAACCTATATATGTATTTTTTTAAAGAAATTGAATTTTTAATAATACAACTTGAAATGACACAAAGTTCAACTTGATTAAGGCTCAAAATGTTTTCTATACCATAGCATCTCTTTTGTGGAGAGACATAACATTAAAACTTATAGCTATACTGTATAGATCCTAATGTGGCATTAACTCTCACCATTAGTTGAAACATAGCATAAGAGAGCATTTTAGAGAGAAGAAATACAAATTCACAGTAAATCTACACAATTCAATGAATGTGTCTTTAATGCTTTTCACTTGACAATTGACATATGTATATATAGTCATAGACATATATATACTAAGCAATCTGTAGTAAGGACAACCAACAACTAACTATCCTAAAAGCCATCACATTCTATAGTTATCGTTATACTTTTCATACGTTTCTATGTAGACAACACACACACTCAAGTGTAGATTAGGTGTGAGTATTGCGTCATTAACAACAACAGAGAGTTTCTTCTTGTAGTAGAAGAATAGTCGCGTCCAGTATATTCTAGCTACAAGTCTCTCTCTCTATCTATGATATGAATGCAATGTGTTTTCTCTCTCTTCAAACACTCAAGAGAGAGAGAGAGAGAGAGAGAGAGAGAGAGAGAATGAGAATGAAGGAATTGTATTAGAGTTTAGGATTTGGGCATAAAATGTTTGGTTTGTTGGAGGACAACTTGTTGTAATGGCAGAACAAGTGTGCTTGAGCTTTATGATGTTGTAAAGTCTAATGGGCTGCAACATCTAATGCCAAGTCAAAACCAACAGCATCTCAACTCTCAATGGTGTCAATGCGTCCACCGCTTTCTCTTTTTGATGTTATAGCATATAATATGTCTATAGCATTATTTTGTTGGTATACAAAGCATTTGTTGATGATGATCCAATTCTCAAAAGCAATAATAATGACCAGAGAATAGATGGTCAAAAAATGGAATTCGATTTACAAAGTTATGTGCCATATCAGTAGCAAGAGAAGAATTGACGGGTAAGAAGATAGCAATGAAGGGAATTGCTGATGTTGATGTTCGTTTTTTAGATGAAGAAACAAAAAATGAGAAAAATTCCTTTTTAGATAGAAGGTGAGCTTTTTGCGTGCTTAGATGAGATAGAAAGGCAAGCAAGTAGTATATAGTTGGCTAGATATACTTGAGGTTGATTTTTTGTTACACAAGTGAAGAAAAAAGGGGTATGATTATTGGAGGCAAGGAAGACTTTATCATTAATTTCTCTGATCGAATTCGTAAGCTCTACTAGAGAAAGAGAGAGAGAAGTTTGAAACAAGGTGGAGAGGAAGAAAAAGAAGTGATGACATTTTGAGAGAAAAGATCATTTAGAGCTTACAATGTTGAAAGGGATTATACTATATGAAAGTAGAGAGAAAGGGGTTTTCGTTGTTTATGTCTGAATGCAATGGCTATAGCAAACAATATAGGTACTATATAGTAAATAGTTGTTCCCTGGCTAAAAAATGAATTGTGGGATGAGAGAGAAAGACAGATATATTGCTTGTGACGGCACATAATGACACGACATGACACAAGATAGCAATGGTAATTGTGTAAAAGGTCGTGAGTAGCATTCAAGACCAAAAGTAATCAAGATACGGATTAAAATGGTTGAGTCACATGGAGAGAATGAACATTATATGTCATATCACTTATTATATATATATACGAGGTCTTGACTTCTATCTCTTTTCTACAAAATATTTTTTTGAATTTCATATTTTTTCCAATAGGCTGTGGCGAGTAAACTTCACTCAACGGATGTGGAAGTGAGCGTTGTGCAATCAAAATGGGACACAGAGAATGCGGATCATGTCCAGTTTCTCATTACGCAGAAAAAGGGCTCACATCCGAATCTTGATGAAATGATGATTTCACATGACTCATCAGCAATGAGCAACTTTCCATTCTTGTCACCAGGTACTTTTTTCAAACTCTCCATTTGTGCTAAGAATTACTATTGTATATACTCTATATATATATCCTCTATAGCATATAACATTTGATATATCTTTACTACTTATACTTCTTGGCATTTACTCTCAAACATAGTTCCATATATTTCCACAACCGCTTGACTTCCTTTCATCATTTCCTTATTCCTCTCAACATTTCCTTCCTTCCGTCCTCCGCTTGCTATATATATTCTCAAATTATTTTAGCATTCACCTCATTCACAACGTTTTGAGAGGAGCATCAAAACCAAAGAACAAAATCTTATAGAGACTCCCAAACATGACAAGAGATTTTTCTTCTCCTTTAGCTTCCTTCACTTCACTTCCTGATCATGATTGACATTAGTGTATTTAGTTAGTATTAACATTCAGCAACATACTTCAGCATTCAACTCTTCCACTGGTTTTTTAGTCCTATTGAAAATTTTACAAATCCTCAATTTGTATGTGTGTGTGTACATATATTTAAGTAAGATGATCTTTGATTCCTTGATGTAAATATTTGTTTCAGTTCCCTAGGGCAACACATATATAGGCAAATACACTGTCGCAAAAGTATCAAATCTAGGTATATATACATATAGGAAAACAAGCATTTAAAAGGATCTTGTTGTTGCTACTCACTCTCTCTCTCTTTCAAACTTGTGTAAAACTATCCTATCTAGTTACAAGAGTAAGCAAAGTTCTCTCTTTTCGAAACAGTATAATACATAAACTTCGATTTGATGGAAAACCCATTAAATACCATGCTTGAGGCTATATAATATTATGGAGATGGAGAAATGTAATGGAGGTAGTAGTATGTACACTACACCAAAGTTACCAAGGAATACAAGATATGAGATATGATAGAGTACTGTACAACAGTTAATTTTTCTATTTTGTTTAGCCATTTTTTGCTACTTGTTCTCATTGTATAATATCACTTTTGATTATTCGTTAGCATAAGAGTGATGTGATCATAATACAATCTCTTTTTCATGATATGCAATATATATATTGCTTCACTTTCACTTTTTTTGTTGGTGAAAACTTTTCTTTGGTTGAGAGTTTGATATGTATGTTGAGTATAGTTTGAAAGAGAATGAGAGAAGAGTACTTGAGAAGAAAGAGAGAGACTTTTGAGCATGATATGACTGTATGTGTTAGTCAAACAGACTAAGAATGACGGGGAAGAGAAAAGAAGAAGAAGTCGTCGGTTGACGTTGTTGGCGAAGAAAAAAATTTATTTTGAAAGGATGATTACACACAACTTTTCCAATTTCCTTTCTCAGTTCCCTTTTTCTTTTTTTGGTTCAGTCTTCTTCACAACAATCAATTTCCTTGTCAAAAACTTGAAATAAAGAGAGAGAGAGAGCAACACACAACAACAGAAAAAGGCCCTTCGTCTTCTCTTCCCTTGTCTTTCACTTTGAAGAAATTTGAAAACATTATATTATAACATGTCTCTGTCTCTATTTTTCTTCCCTATTTATCTTTCTATTTCTTTATTACGAGTACTCAACCTAATTTCATATACATATATATATATATAGTCTCTCCCTCTCAATGCAACTTTCTTTTTTAACCAAAAGCCAACTTCTTCATAACTATGCTCTTCATATTTTTCCATCTCACTTGCCTCTCAAATTTGAAACAAGAGTCTCTAACGACGGGAAGAAGTAATTTTCTAAATACTATACTTATACTAGTATATATCATAGCATATAGAACAACATATTTTTTCTTATAAGGAAATAATAGAAAACAACTGATGACTAATAGACAAATTGTTTCCACCAGAAGAAACTAGAATGAGGCAGTTATATTATACATTATACTATAGATGCAATAAGAACTTTTTTACTATGATACTACCACATGTCACTCATCAGAATATCATTGAGCATTTGCTCTCAAAAACAAAAACCTCAGCATCAGCTAGAGTCTTTCTCTCTTTTGATGACTTTCTATGAGCTGAGAGACGTCTTGTTCAAACCTATTATATATAAGTTGGCAGCAAATTTTACGACTGTGGTTTGCCTAGGATTGGCTTAATTGATTACATCCTTAGAAACGTGCAATAGAGAAACCTTCTTATATAATATAAGAAAATATATACATATATATGTCTAATATATTTACACTGGAGAAAGTATAGTACAGTAACTCATATTTCATCTTCAACTCAGTTATTATCATATAAATGGCATGAGAGAACAACGGTGTTCCATGTACACATTTTCTCCAGCATAGTTTACTTTAGTTTAAAAGTCTTCTTCTTCTTCTTCTGGAGTGTAGTGTACATCTGCTTCTTTAGCTCTAGTGTATAAATGACTGTTGCTATGTCATTTCTATTTTGTTACGAGCTCTTTTTATTACATGGAGAAATACACAAATACAATACAATACAATGGAACACTAGACCATCTTCTTAAGTCTCTAACACCATAGGATACTAGCAGCTGACATAACATAACACGGAAGATAAGATAACCAAATAACATCAAGAATCATAGGGTAGTAGGTAGACTAGTGTAGTGTCTTTTTGCTGTGATGCGACGGTCTTCTGGTCGTAGTGAGAAGATTACTTTGTAGTGGGTTTCACTTCATGTAGATTGTAAATGCAAATTGTAAGTAGACTCGAGTCAAGAGTAAGAAGACACTACATTGAGCATCAGTACATGCATTGTATTGTAAGAGTATATATAGTAAAGGTACACTATTAGAGTCCAGAGAACTAAAAGATTCTTCTAAGCCTTTTTCGTTGGAAATGCACAGTTTACATTTTGAGCAGGAAAGAGTTTGTGTGCCCAGCATATTAAAGTAGACAAGAAGTATAGAAGAGCAGGTGTGAGCAATTGGAGATTTGCAATGAGATGAACGAACATTTTGACTTTTTTTGGTGAGCTTCTTTTGATGTGATGTCCAATGGCAAATATATATATCTTTCGACCTGGGGAATTATTATTTCATGCAGATAGTATAAAGAAGAGACTCACATCAATTTCCATTTTAGGTCTATCTCTAGTACTCAGGTGTAAACATGCAGGTTTTATGAGATGAATAGAACGAAAATGCTATTGACTTGTGTTACCCTGTTGATTAAACCAAGTTGCCAATGAAGTGTATTGGTGAAAGTTGAGGGAGAGAAAAAAAATGTGTCAATAGAGTCCTTTTTTGTTTCTTACAGAACCAAAGATCTCACCCAAAACATTCTGTAATGCTTTTCCATTTCATCTCATATTTGATCGAGATCTTGTGATTCGCCAAGCTGGAGCTGCAATTAGTCGTGTGATACCCGAAACAACACAAAATGCTAAAATGTTTGATATTCTTGATGTGGTAAGTGAAAAGGAAATCATTAATTTAGTTATGTTGCCTTATCTCATATTGTCATCACATTAAGAAAATTGCCATTTTTTCTACTTAATCAGGTTCGACCACATATGGAAGTTACCTTTGAGCACATTTTATCTCACATCAATACCATTTATGTGTTGAGAACCAAACGACCTTTGATTGCCGGAGAATTTATGAGCTCTGATATCCTTGCTTCTGATCACTCTCGCATGAGACTCAAAGTAAGTTAACTACTCTCACTCAGAACGCTTGAAAATGGTTTTGAAATAGAAAGCTTTTCAAGAGAGAGAGATTTAAAGTAAATAGTAATATAAGTATGTGCATAACGTGATTTCATATATACATTATAGAACAATAAGGTAAGAGTTCAAGTCAAGCAAATGCCTTTTCCCTTTTGTTGTCTCTGTAATAAAAGCATTTATGTACACACATCATCAGTCTCTCTCTCTCTCCTCTTTCGAAACTATAAGCAAAGGAGCAACTAAATGTGTGTGCCTGTACAGCTCTTAAGTACTTAAGTGCTAATATATTTACGCTGACTCAAGTTCTCTTCTCATCAACCAAAACCACAAAGTTATATCCTTAGTAATGAGCACAGACTTGAGTTGAATTCTTAGTCAGGGAAAATCTTTTGCATGAGTTGTTTTTAGATAAGTATATATACCTACGTGTATTATATAACATATATATATAATAGATAGAAAGCAACTGAGAAGACATTAATGTAATATTTGGCAAAATGTGCTCACAGCAGCTCTATTGTTGACATTTACTTTTAGCACTCGAAATGTGTATATAGTAGAACACTTATATATTATATATTTTATATCATTGTGTACTTTTCTTGTACTTTTGCATATAGGGTGAGATGCTATTCATATCGGAAACGGACATGATGCTCTTTCTTTGCTCTCCGTCCGTCATGAACCTAGACGACTTGACCAAACGAGGTCTTTACATTAGTGACATTCCACTTCATGACGCTACTCGAGATCTAGTTCTTCTCTCTGAGCAATTTGAAGCAGAATATAAGTTGACACAAGCATTAGAAATTCTTACCGACAAATTGCAACAGACTCATAGGTAAGCTAAGAGAGAAAAATTTTTCCTTAAAAAACTTTGATGATGATGATGATGATTTACATATTTAATTAACAAACGAACTACTACTCCAATCCCTTGCAGAGAGTTGGAAACAGAAAAGCAGAAAACGGACAATTTACTCTACTCTGTCTTGCCACCTTCTGTGGCTAATGAGTTAAGACATGAGAGACCAGTGCCAGCTAATCGATATGATTGTGTCACACTCTTGTTCTCAGGAGTTGTCGGATTTACAGAATATTGTGCCAAGAACTCGACAAATCCAATGAAAATTGTACAGTTGCTTAATACCATTTACACCACTTTTGATGTTTTGACCGATCCTAAGAAAAATCCTAATGTCTACAAGGTAAGTGAAGAGATTTTTTTTGGTAAGACATTAAAAGAAAGTGGAGACTAAATTACATATATAATGATTAGGTTGAAACCGTTGGAGATAAATATATGGCAGTTAGTGGACTGCCTGAGCCTTGCGTTTGTCATGCTAGGGGCATTGCAAGACTTGCATTGGATATGATGGATTTGGCCCAAACTGTTGAATATGACAACACAGTTTTAGTATGTTTTTGAAAAACAAGAAAAATATTTAGTTTTGTACTTGGAGAATTAATTGGTAAATTTTATTCCCAACACAGAAAATCACAATTGGTATTCATACAGGGGAAGTCGTGACAGGAGTTATCGGCCAACGTATGCCGAGATTTTGTCTGTTTGGCAATACAGTTAATCTTACAAGTAGAACAGAGACAACAGGAGAACCTGGGAAAATTAATGTTTCCGGAGATGCATATGAGTAAGTTTTTTTCTTAATTGCCAGAGGATTTTTTTCCATCTTAATATTTTAACAGATGCCTTCAAGATAAGGACAATTTTCATCCATCATTCCATTTTGAATATCGTGGCCCAGTTCAAATGAAAGGTAAGGCCGAACCAATGAAAGTTTACTTTCTGAGCCGGAAGCCAGGTTGGAAATCTTCCGATATGGATGCTGAAGTCGTTCAACAAGCGCCACCATCAGTTGAAAGAGATGGAGTTACTAACGCTGCAGAAATTCAAGTTGATATGGTAGCTAATGCAAATAGCAATGATGTTAATCAAGGTGTTGTCGATGACTCTAAAGGTGAGACGCAAGATAAGATATGACAACAAAAGAAAAAGAAGCGAAAGTCACATGACTGTGGCTCATCTTCCTTTTGTCATCTATTGTAAGTCTAAAGTCATCGAGTGCCAAGCCTAATATATATATATATGAGAAATATATACATAAATTATGTAAGAGTTTAAAAAGGCACAACTATAAAAAAGAAAAAAAGAATCACTACATAAACAATCAATTTATAGATATTATTATTGTATCCCATAATAAATTATTATTAAATAGAGCAATCAATCGCTTTCCAATATAAATATCACGTACATATACCTTCAAAAAATGTGAGAGAATTGTAGATTGTAAAAACGACACATATATATGTAAGTAATTATTTTTTACAACTTAGAAAATCTATACACTACCTTACCCAGTCTCTCATTACCCCAAAAAAATGGTGCTTTGAGCAGCTTCAAATAATAATAATACTAATGATAATATGAATGTCAATTTATAATTATGATCTGTTTCAATGATATATATATATAACATAAATAATTTAATATATATTAGTTCAATCATAATTTATTTAATGTTATATGTTCTTAATTAAAAACTGAATATATTTCAACACATTTCACTCTCACCATTCATTCTCACTCTGAATTATCTAATAAACTTACTTCCATACTCTTTCACTCTTTCCTTCAATCAATTTGTGCAACTTACACTTTTACCACCCATGATTACAACTACTATATATGTATGATGATGTTTAATGTACTTTAGAGTTTTCACAAGTTGAATAAATTTTTTTGGTGTTATGTTATCTCATCACCATGTGTCAAGCATAAAGAAAAGTAAAAAAAAACGTTAAATGTAATAATCTTCATCTGAAAATTTATTTCAGCACCTTGTTCTCAATTTCATTGCATATATATATTCTAAATTATGAGTGGTGGTTTACTTCTTGAATTTTCTCTCTTGTGGTTCCACATAGAGCAATTTCGCAAAGTAGTAAATTGTACACTTCCAGCAAAAGAATTTATAGTGCATAAATACACCGAGGGAAATGACTGTTAATAAATTGTCTACCACTTACTACCTACACATCTATATATATATATACTCCCTTCACAAGTTTTGTTTCTAACAAGAGTAAGAACCAACAAAAGGAAATCTCAATAGTCCGTTAGAAACTTTTTCCTTTCTCTGTGACTTGACTATTGTATAACTACAAATTGTCGATTGTCGACATTTTCACATTTTTTAACTCCGATCTCTTCCACATGCAAAAAAAACGAAGTAGTAGAAGAAAGCAAGTAAGAAGAAATAGGACACGAGAGAAACGCATGCAATTTTGTCACTCATTTATCACTAGTCAACCTGAGCCTTGAAGCTGTATATATAGCGTATACATATATATGTAGTCCATATGCATATCATCTGAAGAGCAAAAAAGTCCTTTTTACTAGTTTCATTTAAACAGCTTACTTTATCCATAGACGTAATGTAAGTAATTGTAGTTGAGTATACTTACATACTATCTCCTATATAAGGCAGTATAAGCAACAAGAAAAAAGTCACAATATAGCAATATAGAAATTTCTTCCAAGGAAAAAAATAAAGAAAGCCAAGCTAAAGAAACTCGTATATTATAGTGCTAATCAATAATTAGCTGTCTAAGCTACACATAAAATATATCACAACATTTTGCTAGATTCTCTTACAATAGTCAAGCTCAACTGTAGTACTAATCGACTGTGACTTATACTTCTAGTCGGAAATACATATTACACATTTTGGCAGGTTCTACAGAACCCACACTAAAGAATAAAACATTGAATTTCTTCCTTTGGCACAATATCACTTATACATTTCCTACAAAACTACAATCGGCAATCCAATATAAGCATTCCACAATCTCCGAATCCAACTCAACTCACAAAAAGGTTTACCAAGCTCAGAACAGGAAGGAAGTTGAAGGAAAAAGGTAATTAGCCTTTTGGATACTTTCTCTCTTTCTCTCTTTCAGTCTCTCTCTCTCTTTCAAACCTTTGAAACAAGAGAGATAAAATATAAATATGATGTATGTGAAGGAAATAGTCAACATTTATACAGTAACTACTACAGTGTTGTGGTTTAAACTCTATGGTGAAATGAGGATGGCAAAAAAATATACACTCTCAACTGTTGCCAACATATTTTCCTTACAAATGTCTAAGGAGAATTTTTATTTCTATGAGCTATTTTGAAACAAGAGAAATAATGAGCCACGCTAATAATTACTCATTATATACATTTTTGGAATATACATATATACATATATATATAGTAGTACCTCTGAAAATTAGCAAAAAAACTACTTATATCGAATGTACATACAATGATAGCAATATATATTAGAGATAAGAAAACGTATACTAAAGGACAACAACATACATCTATAAAACTACAATGTGGAATCTTAGAATCCGGTGTGTCATGCTTTCATTTTCTCCTGGAAATGAAACGGTATCTAACCTATATATAGTTCAACACTTGTATAAAGTCTAACACATAGGAGAGCATATGGAACTCTCTCTTTCCTCCAACAACTTTTCGACTCTCTCTCTCTCCCTTTAGCCTTTGCTTTCTCTTTTCTTTTCCTAGACTTTCTCCAGTTTAAGCTTGACTCTTGCCTACACTACTATACTCCTAGAGCTTTGGTCTCAAACTCTCTCTCGACTCACTTCGTTCTTTTTGCCAGATTCACCGCTCTCTTTCTACCTACACACTCAAGTCACAGTAGTGATACTAGTCGTGCGGCAGAACGGACGTGGTCTACACATGTTGTGTCACACCAAAAAGTTTTAACAAATAATAAGAAACTCTTTCTGCTAGTGAAATATTTAAGTACTCTATTGAAAAGGTTCAATCGAAAAATTTAAATTTTCAAAAATTGAACCAGAGTGTTGTGAGTGTAATTTGAAAGAGAAATAACTGTGATTATGGTGAAGCGAGCATAGGTAATTGTTGTCTGTAGCTTGATTTTGTGAAATAATATTAATTACAAGCTCTGCAACTATAAAAACAAACTTTTGTCGTGGGAAAAAGAGCAAAATTATTATTACAGTTCACTAATGGGTTACAAATGTGAGTGAGAGTGCATGCAACTACTCAAAATCCAATCAATTTCTTTTCCCACGTGCTACTTAGATTACAACTACTACTAGATTATCAAAAGAAAAGAAGAAGTTGTTATAGATATATATATATATAGTTTCACATATATGATAGAAAGACAAGTCCAAATCTAATCAATTAGACCAGAGCAAAACCAAACTCGTTTTCAATCAGAATGAAGAACAAACGAAATCTAATATCAAAATTAAAGAATAAGCTAAAAACTTTTTCTTAGACAAATACGGACTGTTGCACGATTACTGTTTTCTCTTCCCTTTCTTACTCAGCTTTACTCAACTGACTGAGTTTCATGCTAACTTATTTCTTCCTGAAACATCAGTACATGTTTATTGTGTACATGTATTGTGCATTTTAGTAAAAGTTCAAATATTTCAGATCTACTTCTTCTCCAACAAGTGAATTGTTACATTCTCGTTCTTGAAATTTGGATTTTTGTTGTTGTAAAGGTAAGTCTCGGATTTCTTTGGCGTAATTGGACATCTTCTATTTAAGATTCTTTTTTGTGCTTTGTAAATTTTTGTTCCTGTTGTATCTAAAAATAAAAACTTTGTTGAGCTTTTTGTTATATACTGAAATGTTCAAAGTCTTCGGAGCATGATGTCGGAGGAAATAATAGTAAAAAGAGAAAGTTTTCTTTTGACAAGTCATCTTGTCTTGTCACCTCCACGTCATAGTCAACACTCTGTTCATGTCACGTCAAACACAAACAAGCAAAGTAAATTTCTCTTGTTTCTCTCTTTTTGTCTCCACCTATTCTACAAAGGCTATATAGCCTTGAAATATTTTATATTTCTATTTATATACTGAATATAATATGTACTCAACAGAATCCACGTTATAGATTACACATTGTAATATATGTGAATAATGTACACTATACTAAATGTAAAATCTTTCACTTTGAAGACTTTTCAAGCAAACGAGAGTGAGACGACGATCGAGTCAGTCTTTGGCAGATGTTTGCCACAGGGAGATTGTGGAAATAATGAATGTAACAAAAAGCCAAAATCGAATTTGTTGCAAAGAAGAACGAGTGAAAAGAGATACATAATATATATAGTAGTACAAAATAGTTAAAAGTTGGACACGCTCATCATTATAAACTCTGAGAATTCTATCCACCAGATTTTCTCAATTTTACTTTTCCCAACTTTCTCCTTGCATTTCACTATTCGATTACATAGCTTCAATATTTTCACGGCTACACTAAGGCTTCATATACGTATAGATTGCTTCAACTTTTGAAAAGAAAGAATTCAAATAAATTGTACAAGAAATTCACAAATCTTTTTTTACTTCTCTCTCTCTATCTCTCTCTCTCAATATTTGAAAGTGTAGCTAGGAGAATTTCCTATGAGAATTCATTACATCATTATGATTACATTATACTCAGAACTACATATTTCTTCATTTTCATTTTTTTTTTCTCTTTCTATCTCTCTCTCTCTTTCCGGAAATACAATAAGTATAAGTTTCACAAAAGAAAATCAAGAAACATGAATAATGCCATGTTGTAAGATATGAGTTTATATTTCAAAAAAGTCTTCTCCTCTTACACTGTAACGGTATCGAAGAAACTAATCCATTTTCTATAAAAAGAGAAAGCAATGCGCATTATTCGATCTAACACGTACTTTTCCATTTCACCAACAAGTTTTTTTCTTTTCTCCTGTAGTAGCTCCTCACAGCATGAGAAGAGAAAGTGTGGTTCTGTTGGTTTTTTTCCCTTTAGTTTCTCACGACTATTTTTATTACATACAACCTCTGCATTATTACTTCCATTATTTTATACTCAATGGAAAAATCTTGTTGTGTCAATATTATTTTCTGACACTTTTTTGTGTCCGCAGAGATGCTGTCTGTATATTACCTAAACTTTCAAAAATGGAATCTAAAAAATATTTTCGGAGACAAGTAGTGTGACAGCAAGACTCAAAATAATGTAGCAATATTTAAGTTGAAGTTGAATATGTGTCACGAATATTTATGTATTATATAAGAGAAAAAGGTTTCTCTTCTTCGTTTTCGTCGTCGTTGTTGTTGTGAATCTCTATACAGTTTTCCAGCTGAGACATATCCAACATCCACTTCCTTTC
The DNA here is from genome assembly GCA_009869805.1 of Oncopodura yosiiana. NCBI lineage: Eukaryota > Metazoa > Arthropoda > Collembola > Entomobryomorpha > Oncopoduridae > Oncopodura > Oncopodura yosiiana. Next base: position 19,829 of record VCNE01001755.1, read on the forward strand.
TTCACTTAGAAAGAAACGTCAGAGATGGATTGGATTGTGTTCAGTGCGAATGGATGTTGTACTATATATATACATTATATAGTCTGTATAGTATTAGATGTAGAGTGAAAGCTGAAGTAAAAAAACCTTCGTATGAATAACTATAAGCTTTCTACTACTACTACTACTATTCTACATAGCATAACATAGGTTGAAACGTTTTAGGAGTAGAAGCGAGTGAAGGATTATAAATTTTTCAATTTGATTTTCATCTTCCTTACCTACCAAACTGACAAGGCTAGCGTGTTAGCAAGAAAGAGAGAGAGAGTTCTCTTCTATAGTCTGTAGTCTAATGTCTCTTCTGTACTCTTATACTTAAACTTTGGGTTATATGCAGATTGCAAACTCATGAAATCTTTATATGTTCCTTTGCTATGTCAGACAAGTTGAACTACAGATTGAAATCCACAGAAGCCCATTACTTATTACCTTTATGCATGCATGCTCTCACCATAAAAATTCACTTGAAATTTACTCAACTTCACGCAATCTACATATCACTTTATATCATACTTATCGTCTCACCGCCCGTCGTCTCATTTTTTTGCATTTCATTATATACATAAAATATATGAAAATTTTTCAATTTGCTAGAGAATTTGAGCGTGACTTGTTGTCTTATACATTATAATAATTGTACACATAACACATATGTAACATGTGTATGTATAGTACTAAAATAGTCTTTAGTTATTATAGTGGTGTTGTTTGAAATGAATCAAGCACTGTTTTGAATAGCAAATGAGCAATTAGTAACTTTTATAGATTTACGGACTTGAGCTCTATACATAGTTAAAAAACTTGGTAGTCAATTCCATCCATACGTGGGCCGTAGTTACGCCAGCTAATGACTAGCAACCGCATTGTTTACCAAGGTCTATAAATATTTAGTGAGCTCAAAAAAACTTTTGAATAGTGAATAGTAGGTTTTACAAATTATATTCCCGATTAGACTTTTTAACTTGTGCTGTACAATTAGTACATATTTGAAAGTTTTTTTTATATCATTCGTACGCATTCATCAGGATTCATATAACGAATTTCTCCTTGCTTTTCAGTGATAAAAACATATAGTAGGAGCTCAAAATAAATCCCGAATGCTAGATCTAGAAAATGCTCTATGAGAGAATTGTCACTTTTTGTAACAAACAAATTCGGAGAAGAAATTTTTATGTTTTGATGGCTTTGTGTCGTTTTCTGTAAAATATCTTGGTATGATGAAATAAGTAAGGGATATTAATTTGTTAGTACAGCAGTAATTCATAAGTTAGACTAAATTTTGAAAAAATTCGCTTTGTATTAATGTTCTGAGCAATTGAAAAGTGAATCTTGATATATTTTGTACAATTTTCCTACTCTTGATCTTATGTTGCAAATAAGAAATATGGTTTAGAAAAGTTACTTTTATGTTGTACACAGTGAGTTGATAAGAGTAAAGAAGGTAATAATATTTGACGTGCACATTTCTTTACTCCAGAACATTTCACATTTGAGTTCGCTTCTAATAGATAAATGTATATAAACATTTCGGGTTTAATATAAAGGTCAGGTGGAAATTTTTTATTATTAATGCAGTTTTCTATTCTCGTACAATTTTCTGTGCCAGTTAGATTCTATTATACGTTTGTGTAGCACCAGCTCATAGCTCATAGAATAATATATTGAATTTACAAGGCACTCTTATTCCCAAGACTATTTACATTTTCTAAATTGCTACACGAAAGAAACTCTAACATTTTCCATTCTCCATTCATACAATTATACTATAACTTATTGTGATGGCATGCTTGCTTTTTTTCTTATATGTGGTTAGTCTGAACGACGGCATTTCCTTGTAACATAATAATCTAGTAGGTCAACGTATTGACATTGACCTCATGTCAAAAAATAAAGTTCTTACTCAAGTCAATATATACATAAGCCATATCCACCCACAACGCTCTAAAATCTTGAGAGCAAGTTAACTCATCACATTTTCAGAATTGGGTTGGAACATAGTCGTCTTGTGAATGTTGTTCAATAAGTTAGAAACCACAATATTTCATACACTCTCACTTCCTCTTTTCCTCCTTTCTCAATTTCCAATGTAATAGCAAAAGGAGCAACATATATATAGTACATGTCATGAATTGCAAATGATGAGAGTCACAGAGTTCCAGTTGAACTCAACTTTGGTTAGTGTTCTTGTTGTTGTTGCCATTCGTTGGTTTTCGTCGTGACGGCGTCAAGTTTAGACGTGACATGATGACAACATGGGAACTTTTATTGGTGTGCAATGTAGCTAAAGAAGATAGACTGAGTTGACATGTAGAATGTGGTGCTGTTTACTTTCTCTTACAAAACATACACACAAAATATACAAAACCAAAATAGGATATGTGTTACTTCTTGACAACATAGAGACTTGAAAAAAGTTTTTAGTTGTTCCCTTCTACTATGAATACATGCATGAACTCTTTATTGTAATATTGCTTGAGCACTGAAGAGAGTCGCTGTGTAAATAATATTTACATTTTACAATCCTACCTCTAAGGCAACAACAACAACAACATACAATACAATGATCAAAACATCTACTGTGTGTAATAATAATAGTAATAAAAGGGAAACTTGAGTTTGATTGTGAGTGACAGGAACAAAGTTCTAAATGGACAATGACAAGTGTTTGTTTATGTCTCCAGTGGAGGCCTTGAGAATGAGGAATATAGAATAATAAACTCACTCAGATAAGTCAAGATGATAGACTGATTGTAAATACCACAATCGTTATTTTTAATATCAATAAGCTTGCTTACAAGCACTATTTAAAATTGTAAAAAATAAAATCTAGTGCATAAGTAAGAAAAAAAACATAAATCATAAGACTTGGGATCTATCTAGTGAAGGATTTAGCAAGTTTGATCGCTTCTAGTTATCATCAAAATAGTCCTAATGTACTTTACCCCTCATCACAAATTATTTTCAACATGCAATTTATGGGCGTGTCACCTTTGAGTATTATAAGCACTATATATAGGTTCGTCTCAGCATATATTTATTTCTTGCGTTTTTGCATTAGCTGTCACAAAATAAGAAGAGAGGAAATGGAATATTTATCACAAACTATCACCATAGAATATATCATATATATAAATTGTGTTAGACAACTTAAACTGACACACGTGTGGGCTTTCAAACCACTGCAAAATATTCAAATGTTAGAGATATCATTATACTGTATTCCTATATATTTGATACGATATTGAATTGATAGTTGACTTGAGTTCTCTCTATATATATATTGTGTAAGCATTATTTGTGACGACGTTGACATGACATGATATAAAGGAGAAATAGCCCACAAAACTCTACTATATGTAGCAAGCTAATACTACCTAAATAACTAGTGACCATATATATCTAGTCATCTGAAGAAACCTCAACAAGAGTTTTGTGGTGATTGATTACATTTGACGAGATTCGAAATCTATATATAGCTCCACACTAATCACATTATATATTATATATAGTGAAAGTGTATGAAAAGTTTGTGGGCAAAATACATTTCAAATTGTGTGAATACATGCCACAGAACTAAATGTAAAAATTTAGAAAATTTTATCCCTTTTCCTAAAAATGTAATATATAATGTAATTTGAGTCAGTAACCGTCACAACGTACAACACTTTCAAGCTCTACTTTCTATCTACCTGATACCTATCAGTTAAAAAAAGGAAAATATTCCGAGAATTTCATTATCAAGCAACTTATCTCTGTGCCCTTATTCTCTTATATGTTATATGTGGAGGCGGTTGATGACAACCCAGATTTTCCATGAGTAAACATTACACACTATCATGGCTACATTAAATTCTCTTTGNCCCAGATTTTCCATGAGTAAACATTACACACTATCATGGCTACATTAAATTCTCTTTGTAGTTTTGCAAAATTCTAATCTCCTCAGATGCAACCTGCAACTTTCCTTTGTACAATTCCATCATCATATTCAATTCTATTTCTCAGTATAATGTTAACACAAAGTAGAACTTAATGTCAACATTAGACGTTTTACATGGAGCGCTTAATTGTCTTTAATTAGACGCATGTTAGACAAGCCTACTAAGACTATTGCAAAGTAAAGAATGAGAAATATAGTAAAGACTCAGTCATCCAGTGTCAGGACGTTGGGAAAAGTATTATAGAATATGATAATAGAACCATATAGAAAAGAAGAGAGAAAACATTCAAGCTGTAGACAGGGAAAGAGAGAAGAAAAAACGAGGAGAGAAAGTTTGAGAAGATTAAAAGATCTCTCATGTTCAACAGTTAATGAATCAAGATTGAATGAAGGCAGACACACACACAGGGAAAAGACGGGAGAATCTTGGAAAATGATGAAACTGGAGAAAGCTGAAAATAGTTAGGAGAAAGCAAAGACAAAAGGAAAGTTGAAACTGAAAGTGTATAATATATATAGCTTTCTATAATAGTACTAGAGAATCTTATACTTTACATTGTAAAGTTTACAATCTAAGAGTTTCTTCGAGAGTCTATCTCATCTACATATTACATTCAATTCCAAAGTTAAGCATCACATTTGCTTTACATAGGCACACATTACATGTGAAATTAGCAACGAAAGAAGAAAAAACTTTGCATAACATGACAGTTCTCTTATAGTTTTTTTTACTCCTAAACTATTTGGAAACATCAAACAAACCTTGCAATCAAATAGTTACTGTAGCATGTATTATTAAACATTTAAATGTGCAATTTTTCTATCAATTGTTTTCTGTCATTTATCATATTAGCTAAAAACGGGATTTTTATACATTGTGTGTTGTTTTCAGGTAACTACGTTTTGTGCATAGAAAAAAATTATATTAAAGTGAATTTATATGTCGATAGGACCACAGCAATAGAAAACACATGATGATCAGCTAGATTAGTTTTACAGTTTTGAACCTAGGAGCTAAACATAGAAAATTGTAAACTTGCTTTAATTAAATTTATATGTCGATAGGACCACAGCAATAGAAAACACATGATGATCAGCTAGATTAGTTTTACAGTTTTGAACCTAGGAGCTAAACATAGAAAATTGTAAACTTGCTTTCCCCTCCTCACCAAGTTGATGGCTTGGTAATGGAAGTAAAAGTAATTAGTTCAATTTCCACATTGTCACACTGCATCATCATAATCACGATCAAAATTACATGCACTATAAAGTTGCCCTGGTCTTAAATTTGACTTTTATATACTTATGAATGCTATATCTCGTACTCTGTAAATGTAACCGTAACAGTCTACGCCTCTATGAGTTGTTGTGTACAAAAAGTAATATATTATACTTTCACAAAATCTCTAGTCTATTACATATATTGGCAGCCATTAGAAATATTGTGGAATTGTAGAGGAAGAGAGTTGATAGTTTGGTACAACAAAAAAAGTGTTTTGAGTCTATAGAGAGACACAACAGACAAGTGAAGTGAATCTCACTGTAAACACTGAGAAACTCTGGAAACACACAATGAGCATTTGCGTTTTGCAAGAGAGACACTTTACAAAGAAGAATGTATCAACTACAATAGCATCAATAGATATATATACTTATACACAACGCTACTGTTTGTAGACATGGAGCTCATCAATCATCTAATGGCGGATCCATTAGACTAAACACATTTGCCCCTCACGAGATTACCTAAAAAAAAGTCCGCCTCTCTCTCGTCTAGTTTTCTCCCTTTTCCTTATGTGCGAGTGTTGTTGTATGTACTTTCTCTACTGGAGAAAGTAAGGAGAGATATTTTCTACCTGGAGCATAGGTCTACATAGACTAAATATACTGTTGCCTCCTTCCCTAATCCTGATAAACTGGCTTGTAACTCAATTAGCAAATTTCCGTACAACATTTCATAGTGCTCTCACTTTGTAACAGTTGGATGATGATGATTCGATGACTCCTTCCCTAATCCTGATAAACTGGCTTGTAACTCAATTAGCAAATTTCCGTACAACATTTCATAGTGCTCTCACTTTGTAACAGTTGGATGATGATGATGATTCGATGGTTCAAAGACAATTATTGAGCAATATTGTTCCACTTTGGAAGTTTATTTTATATATATAGAGAGAGAGACTAGAGAGAGTAAAGACACAACAGACATTGTGTATATTAAATGATATATATCAAAAGCATAAAGTTTCCCCAAGTTTTTGGTGGTTCACCTTCATCTTCATCATGTCAATTTAGCTTTCACTTCAAAGTTGAGAGTTGAGTTGTGAGTTTATGTGTCTTAGCTTTTTACGACTTTTCCTCTACTACTTTTGTTGTTCTTTTCTAAAACGGTTATAATAATAATTACTAATAATTACTTTCTATTTGGTAATTGCAGAGTAAGAAATCTCATTATGAGTTGTCCATTCAGTGGAAGAGTTGGAGTTGATCCTTCTGAAGTGAAGGAGAGACTCAAGCGAACCAATACATTTGGCCAAAGCACTGATGTCGTTTCCTCTACTTCTGATGACCTCAACTTGACAACATTGAGTGCAGCCATCATTGCTCTGATACAACCACAGGTAAAAAAATGTAGTATATGGACTTTTTTTTAACAATTAACAATTATTGATTCAAGTTTCAAATGAAAGAGTCGATAGAACAAAATCAAATCTATCATCCAATTTTCTCTTGTTTGATACTTTTTTCTAAACAAGACTTTGTATCACTTTGCTATCACTATAGAAAGTTTTCTTTTTTTCTACTCCCTTTTTCTCTGATGTACTCGCTAAGTCATTTAGTGTATCTTTTTGTTAAGTTAAGCCTAATCTCTTCATTTCAAAGTGCAAAGTTGTCTTTCTCATCATCATCGTCATTTAAAATGTCGTCTAAAGTCGGCTTGCTTCTGATATGTCTATCTCTCTCTCTCTCTTTAGTATTATAGAGCTATCTCTCACTTTCACTTCTTCTTCTTTTTCGTCAATGTGAACACTTTATTTTCATCTACCATCAATGATGGTGTTTATCAGTTTGAGTTTGAAGCTCTTTTAGAAGAAGGATGATCATTCATTCATTCTTGACTGGAATGAAAAACTTACTCACTTCATGACGGCTTAGATATAGTTAACTGAATGAGAGAGACTAATATTGCACATTGCATACACTGAGATAAAGTGTATGTAGGCAAAAGAAAGAGAGATAGAAAAAAGCGTCAAAAGAAGAAAAACGAGAAAAGAATGACAAGATGAAGACAGAGGGATATGTGCATTGTCAGCAAGAAGAAGCATTGACTATGCTTACAGAGTTATAAAGTGAAAAGAAAATTCTCTTTTGTCTCCTTTTTCTTTACTGAAGTCAGATTTTTTTCTCTAGTTTCTTTTTTTAATATTTTTTTCTAGAAAAAAAGAGAAACTTCAAAAATGTCTCAAAAAACTCTTATAATAAAATGTTTCTTGCACATAGATTCGAACACGTGACCTCATTATGAAGGAATGCTTATAAAGCTCCTTCCTGCTACATAAGTAGAATTATTTTGGAAATGTGAAACGCACACGAAATTTTTGTTTTGTTATTTGCTACTCTGACTCTTTTCTCCCTCTTATAGACTAAATAAGTTACACACACACACATTATATACGTTTTTCTATAGAAATTACTCTCTGTCCATATATGATGATGTTACATAGTCCTACATATATATATATATATACTTTGGTTTGGCTTGGTTTCTTTTCTTTACTTTTCTTCAAAAGCTTTTTCCCAATGTTCCAAGATTCAACAACGATCCAACATTTCGTGATGACATACTTTCTCTTCCATTCATGGGCATTATTATTATAATAACGTCGACTATAATATTAGTTTCTATCACCTACACACAGAGTATATATATACAGCTCAATGTTTTCTTCTACTTTTATACTTTTCATACACATATATAATATATATAATAGCAATCGAGAGAGAGAGAGAGATAGAAAGACTGTAGTCTCCTCTCATTCAGTTTGTAAGTATATATAGTAGTAGTTTCTTTTCTTCCATCAACCAAGCTCAAACTCTCTCCTACATTTCCCCTTGAAAGAAGTGACAAATGAGTTGGATTGGAATTTTCGTTCGTTCCTCTTGTAGACTCTAGAAGAAAAATAGCTTCTTCCGTCTTTTCTCCGAGCCTCTATCTTTACCACAAGTCTCAAATGCTTCAAGAATACCAAACATGTTTGAGTGAATGAATGCTCACTAGTTCCACCAACTATTATATATTTTACTTTCGTACCAGGCACGATGTCTTCTAGCCCACTTTTTTGTTTGTGAAGGCTACTACTGTAGTTTTCTCCTATTATCCAAAATTGAGTTGAGTGTCTAATAATAATAAAATGACAAGAACTACATACTACGAATTATGATTGAAATGTAAGCTAAACGTTAAGCCTACATATAAATGAGAGTACTACCAGTTAAGAAACACTATGCCGTTTAGAATCTCAAAGTTTAAAAGAAACGATGTTTTTTAACATATTTATACAAACGATATCCAAAGGGACACATTTTAGAAATATATATATATATATGAAAGAGAAGGAAGATTAAAAAGAGGCCAACAGTTGAATGCTACTGTGTAAAAAAGGATTAAATGAAGAGAGTTCAGCAAAATAACTACTCTCTCTCTCCTACGCATTGCTTTTGTATCTCTCTCATTCTATTCATTTTGAAAAAGAAAAACTAACTTTCATTTCCTTCCTCAGCAAGCTACATAATGGACGAAGACGACCACTAGTACCACACCGTCTTTTCTTTTCCAGAGAGTACTTAGTCTTGTACCTTTTTTCTCTCTTTCTCTCTGTACAAAGTCTACACTTGAGTTGTAGTTATGTAGTTTCTTTCTGGACTTGGATTGACTTTTTTCTCTCTCCCTTCTTTCATTCCAGGAAAACATAAAAATGAACTTTCATGTGTAATGTACTGAGCCTATATATAGAAGTAGAGAAGGAAGCAAATAACTTTACATTATATGTACTCCCATTCTACACTATATACTACACTCTATGTATCAGAAGAACTTAACTTGATTTTGATTCTGAAGCTTAAGTCAAAGCTCATGTTAAAGCCATATGAAAAAGCTAAATAAATACAATAGCATAGCTCTCTGTGAGTTTAGGATATTGAAGTTGAAATCTGGCTTTCTCTTGTGCAATGGTTAGTCAACTAGTATATATATATATAGAGTTTACAAAGAGAAAGAATCTATTGTAAGTTGTCACCATTTGCTTTCACTCAGGAGATAAATGCTTTCATTCTCTACATCTCTCTCTTTATCTGTCTATTGCTTTTGTGTCGCTTTGTTTACTTTACTTCTACTCCTCTTTTCTCTTGTAAGGTGTAGTATAAAGTATAGATGAGAAGGAATGGAACTGACAATAGCAACATTGTAGCTTTATTATTATATATGTAACTCTCCTCTGTACAATACAAATAGGACATAGCATTCAAAGAGTTGAAAGACAGAGATTAGGCAAATGACACTGACATCAACAACAGATTCACATTTATTTGTTGCTTATTTTGAAGAGGAAGTACATATATTATACTTGTACAACTAGTCATCGTTGGTTTTACAGAGAAAAAGTGAATAGATGAAATGAAATAATGATGATCATTATCAACTAGTTTGCCTTTGACTTCCGTCTCTCTTTACAGAGAAATTAAAGTTTTTAAGATTTTCTCATATATATGTGATTAGCAGTAAAAAAAAGTCACACAGAGTAGATTTGTACAATGCAGTTGTTTATTAATGTTTTGCATTAAGTCACAGTCAATAGTTAAAATTTCATGACATATTTTATTTTATAGCACTAACTATAATAATGAATGAGTATGAAAATAATGTCAATTTTATTTTGGCACAATATATATTGATGAGTGCTTTACTCTTGTTTTATAAGCTTTTATGTCAAGAGCCTCAAGCCAACAAAAAAGAGCACTCTACTCTCACTCTCGTAGATTAATCTGTCTGACTTTCATTTCATAATACCTTTTAAGTACTAATACCAACTTTAAGGCTTGATTACGCCGTTAGGAACAAAAAGATATGTCAAAGAGTCTCTCTCATATATATAGGCCTAATACTTAAATATTCTGTAGACGTACATTAGCTAAATTATTTTATAGTCAAAATCACACGCCTCAATAATTCCTAGCAAATTTAGTTATACAAGAGAAAGCATATAAAGCGTTAGAAAAAATGCAGCTAGATTTTAATATTTCATACTAAGAGCAATATAGTGCCCTGAGGGGTAGTATGGCATCAAAACATTATGATTAAATATTGTGAAAAGACACAGAGTAATATAATCCATACATCTATATGTAGCTTCTATATAAACTTGTATGATGAAAACATATAGAGTTCCAAAAAAGCTTTTGCATATAGATTATAAAATAGCAAAACTCAAAGTCAACTACTCAGCTATTCACTAATATTAATAGTCCCGGTAGAGTTAGTATGAGTCTAGAACTTTTTGAAAGAGTCTAACAAATCGCAATGATATATTTCTAGGCAAAGCATATTATACATTCAGTTTCTTTATACTAAAGAGAGAAATATACTACTATATACATGGGCTCACGAAAAATTTTTGGCATGAAATGAAAATCTTGTGTATAACATCATAGCACTCGCAGTGTTTGCATATTACAAAATACCATATGCAATAATACATTATGATCTGCTCAACTCTCGCTCTCTCTCTACTTTCCCCTTCATATCTTAAGTATAGAGATACAATACATGGCAAACGTACACTACTTGGCTTTTCTCTATTTTAATATATGGCTTTTTGTTTCACAATGACTCTGTGGTCTACTCTCCCCTATTCTACTACACACTAAATATGTAAAATACTACAGCTTCCTATTAGAGCACACACACACATACTAAGCTATATCACAATGTACACATACAAGAGAAAGTAATAATTCAGGAGATCTAATAAGTTAAAGCAGAGTAATATTATGTGTGCACTGCATACCATTCTCATCATCATCTAGCGCTTAAATGAAACTATAAAGGGAATATATATATAAAGTTACAAAGAGTGTACTGTTCTCTAATCTTTGTCTACTTCTGAGATGTGACCATGAATACAATTTTTCATTTTGTAAACCACATACATTCATAATAACCATTGGATGAGAGAGGGAGAGAGAGTCTTATATGTATATATAGTACTGGAAGTATACTTTCACGCCAGATATTCTTCTTCCAATTTTGTGAGATCCAAGCTCTAAAGTCCACTCAAGCACTCGACTCATATATAACCCATTTTCATGCAATAATGCGCTCATCTTTTTGGAAAACCAGTGGGAAAGAAAACACATGGAGAGTTAAGAGAAAGAGAAAAGAGCCAAAGTCTTTGCTAATACAGCTTTTCTTAACAATTTACCTTGAGCTTGGAAGCTTTAAGATTTTATATAGAGATACTTCATGTATATACTTTTCATGGTTATTAGTTATTATAAGTCTATTGGTTTATACTAGAGAAACTAGGATACACATTTAGTTGCTTTTGTTTATTATACAAGAATTTTAATTCCTCTTATCTCGTCATTTATATATATAATACCTTGTGCTTCAACTTCCCGTGAAGAACAGTCTTTCGAGAAAGTATTTTGAATTGTGTGTGAAAAGGAAGAAGTGCAAAGTTTTATTTAAGAGGACCATTTTAAGTAAAGTCTATAGACATATAGCCACCGTTATAATTAATTTCCGGATCTTTTCACCAGCTATGTGCCTCAAGCTTTAAGAAGAGAAAAAAGAAGAGAGCAATTTTCTAATTTTTGTAATCGGATCATGTTAATTGAAAATTGATTGAGGTATATTACATAGAGTATTATAAAATGTGTGAACAAATACTGTGATGATGAAAGACGTCTGATTTTCAATGAAACTTGAGAACTCAAGTTATAGCTTCAGCTTTTAATATACTTTCTTTTTTTTGTTCGACGACTTACATTGATTAGAACGGGAATACTTTTGTACACACAGTTATTCAATATTATTTTATTCTCTGATACGAGTCTCTGTGCAATACTTAGAAAAGAATTAATAACTCAAAGGAATTCCAATTAGAAGCAATCAGAAAACCTCCAAGCGTTTTTCAAAGCTTCATATCAAAAGTATTTCACACGCAGTATTCTCCAATTCTAAAAGAGAGAAGTTTCTGCGTTTGTTATATGCTTTTCTATGTTATCAAGTCGTTCCTAATTACTCGTCAAATTTGAGCTCCTGTCTCAATAGGTGTAGAAGGAAATCCGAGATCAAAGCAAAAGTAGTGAAGGAGTCGCGAGCGTTGAGCCAAATTGGTTTCATTCATTGGAACGTACCTATTATATTGTTCACAACTATATATGTACTATATACACTATACGAGAGTACATAGCTATATAGCTTCTCCTACCTGAAAAGTCTAAAGGCTAAGCTAAAGATCTTCAAGTCTTCTTTATAGCTCTCTTTTGAAAGTTAGATAGGAAGAAAGACAGAAGAAAAGTCGTATCAAATGAAATTGGTGGTGCTAGCAAAATGAAAATGTTTTCAAGAATTGCTTTCCTCATTGAATTTCACTTTGCTCAAGGTTACTGTTCCAGGAAAAAAGTCAAACGGGCCGACAATGTTATATTTACAATTCCCATTTTATGCTATTTCAACTTTGATTTTTCTTCGTTGCTCTTACTGGTGTGTGTCGTAGCTAAGAATTTATAGTTAAGAATTGTCTTGATATTAATAACGTTTTCAGCGACAGAAAAGATTCTTACAAGGTGAATGGAATTGAGTAGATAGTTTTATTTTGGATATTTATAGCTATCAATTTTATATGATTGATTTTTTGACTTTTTTCTCGTCACTCGTCTACAGTTAGTTTCAGTTTGATTGACTATATTTTAATATAAAGACTTTTAAGAAAACTGTATAGAACGACACTAAAACCTAAATTTTATCCGTTCAAAGAGAATTCCTATTTCTGATATAACTCTCTTTCTGACTATTTATTTAAGCTAGAGGCTACGTATCGACAAGAAGCTATCTAGTTTAAAAAAAACAATTTTCATGCCTTCAAAATTCAAAAGTATCTCTGAATAGCTATATAATACCTGACATTCACTCTTGATAGCTTTCTACTTTCTACTCTATTACTTTCAACAAGATGACATTCGATTTAGCCACATACACATATATATATATATACAGTAGATGAACTTTACTTCTTAGACTTACTTACTCGATCTTTTGATCTTCTCCGTTCATTCTAAAAATCTCATGTAAGATGTACAGCTAAGGCTTGCAGATTTTTTAGTATATTCTACTCTGAATTCTTCTCTCCTTCTCTCTCTCTATATATATAGAAGTGTACAAAACAAAAGGGCCCAGAGCAGATTCAATGTTCGCCAAATTGAAGACTAAAGTAAAATGCTTGTAAGTCTTTTATACTGTAATATATAGTTGACTCTGACAGCTAACTCTCTCTCTCTCTCTCATTCTTTTCCAAAAAAAATTCCAGCGAAATTCTCTTCATCTCTATATAAACTTTTCTCATTGAGCATCATTGAATTGACTCAACTCTCAAATTCACATCCTATTCAGTATATAACTATATACCTTTCTGTTCAGAAATAAAAGATATTAGTAGATGGAAAAGAGAAGTGATTGAGCAAAAGGCGAAAATTTTTTCTTCAAAAGAGACAATCCAAATCTCTTCTTGAAATCTAAATTACGCTGCTCTTTCAATTTGAGTGGGAGACAAAATTACAGAGTGAAGTTTCCAATTTCAAAGTCAAAATGTTGGCACTATATTTTTGCAATAAGCATCATTTTGCTTTTTTGACATTAGAATAAATACAAGGAGCTTATAACTTTCCTATTTGATAATGTATAATAGAGAGGTTAGATACGGCTATCTTGTGCAGTGGTGTTAACATACGAGGTGGTGTTAACATAGGCCTTAGACAGTGTTAACATTGAGAAAAGGTTGCCTGTAATCTTGTCTTCTGGTGTTAGCATA
>VCNE01001757.1:0-24324 GCA_009869805.1 Oncopodura yosiiana
GACGAATAAAAGGTTCGATTTGTTTCTTCAAAGACCCTTATTCTTTCAACATTAAACCACCTTTTTCCTGTTTGGTTTTAAAATCTTGCAAGAGAGAGAGTCAATCCTCACCTAATTCTATTTATATTTATATTCTTTTCTGTCTCTCTCTTTCCTATATTTTATTTTTGCTATGTTTTTTAAAACAAGTTTTAATTTATGATTTACATTTGGTTCTCTCTCTTTCTGTTGTCTACCGAGAGAAGAAATTAGATTTCAGTTCTAGCAGATAAATCTCTAGAGCTTTCAACATTTTCAAATTTTATTTCCAAATTTTAAAATCAAATTTTTATACACCTCTCAAAAAAGTACTTTTATGAAGTTAGTTGAGTGATGAAATTGAAAAGTGAAATCAAATTAAATTCTCCTAGCAGGATAGCGATCACGATTACTAAATGCATTTATAGTTTAATGAAGACAAGTCTACTTCTATAAGTTGCTAGTTGAATTATTTAATGATCTTTGACCTTTGAAGGCTGAATAGTAATTTGATATTCTTCTTCCTTCCTCCTGTCTCTATAATGTAAGAGCAGATCAATATCTAATCAAATGTAATTTGGATTCCATTCTATAAAAAGAATTTCCTTTGCATATATCAAGTGCTCAACTAATTCTTGTCATTAGACCATATAAGATTATATATACAGTAGCTTCAAGTAGCATATAGAAGATTCAACAAAAGATTCTCTCTCTCTCTTGAGTTTGTCTCTTGAGGCATTTTCTAATCTCTTCTTCATAAAACTATTTAAAATGCACCACGTCTGTTCATAAAGTCTCTACAGAAGAATCTTTAAGATATAAAAAGTGGATGATGATGATGATGCTTGGTTTGGTAGCAGGAAAAAGATGAGACAAACAGTACAAGCGTTTAATTGAATTTAGCCTACCTGCTGTGTCTCAAAAAAACTAAAGTTACTAAACAATCAATCGGCTTCATAAATTATTACTTGATTCCACAATACACTCACTCAATTATTACCAAGCCAAAACTAAAGGACGATGGAGTTAAGCTACTTTATTTTGCTTTGATTTGATACATACAATACAAAGAGACTTCATTCAACGAAATGATTTAGAATGTGTATATGTTATGGAAATCAAATTACGATTGGACATTTTCCCGTGACAGACGTAGAGAAGCCTGAAGGGAGTCTAATAATTTATGACTAAATGTCTCGATTCAAAAGTATTTTTCTTGAGTAAAAGAAGTCTTTGCTTAAAGTTAAAATTGCATGAAAAGACAAAGCCACACAAAAAAGTTTATGAAAGACAATAAATAATTGGTTTTGCTCTCCCAAGGAGGTATAAATGTTCGTGATTTAGTTGCAAACAATGCATAAGAGATCAATTCATCAGGATTTTGCAACTTTTTTTATTGCTACGCTAGATTCTATGTACTACTGGTTTATTTTGCACAGTATATATACTTCTATACAAGTTTACAAGATCACTTCATGTCTTGCTACTAATTGTTTTGTGTTTACACGAATAATCATTTCTTAGCACGGTTTATTGCTCCTTTACCACTTTGTTAGATTACAATTCTAACTGTTCTTTCCTTCCTTTTAAAGAGAAAAAAATATAGTGAAGAGTAAAGTAGCTCACTGACAGGACAGCAAGAATATATAAATTTTACTTGAAGTTATTAGTTAGTTGTTATTGCGAGTCACAGTAGTCCATTTAAATAGCAATTTTCTTTTTAATTGTTGTACAAATGCTGATTGAATTCTCTCTTTCATATATACTTCACGACTCTGCAATTTCACCAAATGTAGTAATTCTCTTCTCAATATGATGCTTAGAGTCTGTGTACGTTTGACATAGAAAATATATACCAAAAACAATTACAATGAATGACACACAATTTCTTTTTCTCTCGTCTCTACTATATGTTTAAATTACCATTTAGTCTCATTATTCACTTCATTGTGTAAAACTTGTCGAAATGTAAATATAGTGTAATAAGTAGTCATCATTATTTTTTTAGTGAGTGAGCGTGGCAATTTAACGTGTTGTTTTTCACATTATACATTGTGTACTAGTAACGCATTACAAAGTGAAAGTTTTAGTAACAGAAAATTCAATAATTTCATCTTTAGACACGAATTGACGAATTAATATCTAATTTCATTCTCAATTGCTTCTCTATTCTCCTACTAATTGCATTGCATTTTCTAAAATGTGTAATCTTCTAAATTTTTTTATAAACAAATGCTGCATATCATTATCATTACCATTTTGTGGTCAAATTAGTTCCTCTCCTTTTTCATTATACGTAAGTGGCTTCTGCACTTTTATGCTAGCATTACTAAATCACTCATCAAAATGATTGGAAAGATATTGGCAAGCAAATTAGAAGACCAAACTCTTGTGTTTTTACCACCTTCATAAATCAGTGAGAATAACTTCTCTCTCTCTCTCGGTAGTCGCAAAAAATTAGATAAAGAGTTATGAGCTAAAGAAGCAACAAGCCAATTTAGTTTTGAATTCAAAAGTCAAATCATTTAGTAGTTTAGTATTCATTGACAATGAAAAGTATACATAGTGTAGTATAAAGAGTAAAGAATAAAAAACTATACAAGAGTTTCTACTGACTTGGTTTTAATTGGTGACTGCCAAAGTGTTTGATTTGATTTGCACACTGCTGCGTTGAAAGAAGAAAAACTCAAAAGACTTTCTTATGTATACTTTGTATTGTAAGATTGTAACAAGTATTACAGAAGCTCATATGAGATGATGAGAAGAGAATGAAAATGCAAATTGGACTTTGCAACCAACAGAGTAGCTCTCTTTTGCCCATTAAAGATCTGTCAAAAGATAGAGATGACTACTATAGACGCTTATATTCCTTATTGAGAGCTTTAGAGATAAAATACCAATCTGTTCTCTACAGTTGTAGTAGCTAACTCAAGGAATTATTGGCTAGATGTAAATGAGTTGAGAGAAAATCAAAATGTGAACAGCTTGTTAGTTCAGCTATCTCTTCTAAACACTTTACTATCCTCATTACTTTGCATTTAAAAGCGTATCAGAGAGGATCTTGTACTTTTTTACGGCTTTGAGTAAACTCTAAAACACAAGAACAAAATCTAAAGAACAAAATGGTTTCTGGGTGAGATCGTAAATTGCTCAGCTCGCCAAGAAGAAGTTTAGCCTTAATTTATTCAGTTACACACTTTTTTGCTAATAGAAGAGTACTAGAGGCTGTGTAGATTGTGTATAGTATAATTGTTGTACTAAGGTAAATTCATATCAGAAGAACAGTAGCCTAATTAGATTGAGAATTGGGCTGCGTCTTTCTATTGTGTAATTTGAATTGTAATGACAGAGATAGTAGTAAATTGTAAATTCTAGAGTTTTTTCTAGTTTTTAAAAAAGTTTTAGAAGAGAGAGAGAGAAAAAAATGTAAAAACTACTACATCTACTAATTTGACAGCCAAAGAAAAATTAACCAATAGCAAAATGTAAATGTAGACATTTTTTAGTTTAAATCTCCTTTGACTATATTCCGAGTCCAAGTCAATTACAACTACTAAATACTTGAATGCAAAATTATAACTCTTGTGAAGGGTGATTAAATAGGCTAATTTACTCTTCATTCTTCATCAATAATGCAAATTCTAATTGGTGTGTTGGGCCATAATTATAATTAGTTGAAAACACTTGCAATAATAATATGAGAATTGAAAAAAGACGTATATATTTAAGAACCCGGATTTTCCTCAATTTATTCTCAATACTATATACGACTATTTATTTTATACAGTTTCCATAATATTACTCTCGTCAGTTAAATATATTCACTCTAACAAAATATTTTTTAACTCATTTTGTTGTGTCTTATTATATTGTCTACTTTGCAAAGCTGACAATGAGTACTCAATTCATCTTGATAACTCAAAGGAAAAATGCCGCAGTGTTTCTCTACAATCATAAATTGCAATTAAACTCCACTCGTCTCAAGTTTCCTTAACTTTACTATGCCATACTTATGCTTATACATATATAATTCAATCCTCTCAATGTTATTGTATAGCTAGCTAGTACAATGATGAGGTAAAACTTTTATGGCCTTTAATGACGACAATTAGTTTTGGTGCCTTTTGGCCAAGAAACTTTTCCAACAGAGTCTCTCAAAGCTACTGAATATCATATAAGTAATAAGTGAGTGAGTCTTGAAAACTAACTTGGACTTGACGTCTTTTTGACTCTTATTATTGCTAGTGCCGTAAGGATCTTTTTACTCCCACAGAAAAAGAAGACGTGTTGATGTTACGTCATAATAACAATAATAATAATCCTCTCTTGAAGATATCTTTACAAGTGATCTGTTTCTTCTTTTCCTTCTTCTCAAATTTTATTACATCTCTCGGCTAAAAATTCTTCAAAAGTAATTTCTTTTGAACATACAAAATTCTTTCATTCTTGTTATGACAAACTATTTATGCATGTTTCCATATAGCATTAATTAGCCTTAATTGCCACTAATTAGCTACCCAGTTGAAGTTTCTAATTACATTAATTCTTCATCTTCTCTGATGACAAGGTAGTAGTAATAATAATATTGTCGTCGGCACTCTTTTAAGAAAGATTTCTAACAATAGGCTATATATATATGAAATCTTTACAATCATATTTTATTGCTGGAGTCATTACGTAATAAATATAAGAGAAGAAGGCGGTGCGCAGATTTTCATAATTTCATTTATCATTTTGAGCTCCAGGAATACTTTAGCTATATTATTTACAATAAGGAATATCTGCTAATTTGCTTCAGACTTGATGAGAGAACATAAAGCCAAAGCTACTACACTTGCCGAATAGAGATTAAAGCCAAGTATTAAAAAAATGAATTTAATTATAAACGTTACCTTAAAGAAATATCTGCTAATTTGCTTCAGACTTGATGAGAGAACATAAAGCCAAAGCTACTACACTTGCCGAATAGAGATTAAAGCCAAGTATTAAAAAAATGAATTTAATTATAAACGTTACCTTGAGCTTTAACCCTTACAGCATCTCATCTCTCTCCTTGATAATTACACAATAAACATTTTTTTCTTCACAGAGCTAATTGCATTGGCTGCTATTAATAGTGCAACGTATGTCTGAAGCTCAATCTAATATCTAATCTGTACGCTTAGATTAGTTAGTTATTATAATAACAATAATGAGTTGAGTGAGTAGCACACAAGAAGAGATATATCTCTCTCGTCAACAAAAAGGTTTTGTAATAGTTTTAATAGAATCAGCAGGGAAGTGACGAGCAATAAACAGAGTAGAGGAAGGATTAAGAACGCATATAAAAAAAGAAGTGACAGGTTTTTTAAATATGAAAGTCATGTTTCATTAATTATGAGATAGCCTTTTAGACTTTTAAGTTTATAATACACTTTGTATATATATTGTAAATGGAATCAAGAGAGAAAGATGTTGATGGATTGGAGAGAGAGAGAAAAGAGAATAGGAAATGACAATGAGTTTGCAAAATGCAACAGTTTAGATTAGAAACTAAAGAAGTGAAGAGATTAGATTTTCCTAAATTGGATCAATAATATTTTCATTATCAAAGTAATTGGAGTGAGCGTTTTTTAATCGAATAGACCAATCTAATTTGTGACCTTTATTTTTTGGAATGCAAAAGAGATTAGATTTTCCTAAATTGGATCAATAATATTTTCATTATCAAAGTAATTGGAGTGAGCGTTTTTTAATCGAATAGACCAATCTAATTTGTGACCTTTATTTTTTGGAATGTATGTTAATTACTTGGAACGTTTTACTCAAAGGTTAAATCTTTTCTTCCAAATTAACTAACTCTGAACAATTATGAATTCTTAAGCTTCCGAAATTTACGAGTGGCGTTTCACTTCAGAATAAAATATTTTCATAAATTACAAAAACCGATTCCGAAAACGGTAATGATATAAGCACAATTTTAATTCACCGACATAAGCATCATATTATTTACACCTAAGCTAAAACACTAAACCTCATGTTTCCCATTGTTGTTACTCCGTTTTGTTATATTGTATGTACTACGACATTGTTACATAATCCGTTGTAAATATCCATGATATTATTATCATCGGTTCGGTATCATTTATAAAAACGGAGAGAGAAAGAGAATATAAAGAGTGTTGAGTTTCCTGATAAATATACTTCTGTTGTTCTGTTGCCTTTTACTCTGATTCCCTGATTTTATCATGATCAACAAAAACAGAAGAAGAAAACTTTTAAGCTCATCCGATAAAGAAAAGCAGGTAGTCAAAAAAAATCCAACAAGTCATCGACAACTAATTTGAGAAAGAGAGAGAGATAGATAGGGTTGAGAGTGTTAAATCTGATTGTGATACACATAAATGCCAACTCAACAAGTATAGAAAATAACTGGAATAGAATCTAAAATCCTTTTTGAAAGGCGGATCTCAATAAGTGTTCATGTAAAGAATTAGTCATATAAGTATATGTATTCACTGTGTTTTGTTTTCAAGTCTTTTCTCTGTCTTTTATAGTGAATTTTCTATTATGACACAAAACAGACAAGATGTGTGCGGTAATGTGGCCTAATCAGTACACTTTATATATTTGTTCATAACCATTGAACAACAACATATTGTATGCACACAACTTACAAAAAAACAGTTGAACATAATGTTAGAGAGAAAACTAGTGGCTCAAGCTCAACTATATAATTTCTTCATCAGAAACCATCATCATTATATGAAGAGTATATAACCATTTCCTCAAAAGTTCTAAATTTTGCCCCAAAATTCAACAAGTTCAAGGCTATAGAGGTTGAAAAGAAAAAGAGCATTATCATATAAGAAGGAAGGAAGTTAGAGAGTTTTGTTGGTCACTAATGATGCATAAAATAATGTATTAACTGGTGCCAAAGAGGCAGCCACTCCATAATTTACTTCTTGGTATCAACACAGCAGCTAACTCTCCCCTTGTTTTCGTTTGTGTATTTTCTAATGTAACAAGATGCCCCACTAACGAACAGTCTTCCCTTTTCAAGAAACTTAATTTAATCTTATGTGCATAAAAATCCTTCTAAAATTTAGCAATTGGCATTTAAATCAACTCAACCAAATGTAGTACTTTATGCTACTGTTTCATCTTGTCTCAATATCCTGGAGAAAAAGTTCTCTCTGAAATATTATCTCATACTTTTCCAGTAGAGACCATTTTGAACTTAAATCCTTAGCTTGAGGGTGGTCCTAAATCATTTTCTTCCTATCTAATAAACTATCTTCAAAACGTCTCACGTGGATGTCTCTAATGTAATAATCCAGAGTACAAATTCAATATTCTCTCTAGAGGTATGTATATCTTATAGAAAAAGAATGGAAGCAACAGACACTGAATAAAAAAAGATGAAGAAAAATAATTGGAAGAAGATGTATGACATTGCGTGTGTCTGGATAGCACAAATCAGTTGAACGTTGAACTCTTTCATCTTTCAATTCTTTTTACCAATATATTTTAGCTTTAGATAATAGCTAATCCTATCTATATAAGTACACGAGAGCTGAGAGACTGTAATATAATATATATAGGTGAAGAAATAGATTAAAATTGAAACAATGTCGAGCACACTGCTGGCAAGTGGCACCAACTCATTTAAGAATCTTAAGTCAGACATTGCATTACAATCTCTATCTCTCTCTCTCTCACTAACGGAGAAATGCAATAAGCCACTCAAGCAAATTCCAATTAGCTAATCTTCCTTCCTTAAAGTTCTAAAGCTTTCTCTGAAATATCAAATGGACCTCTTGTCTAAATGGACTCAGTAATAAACTCTCTCTCGATTGAATGGAAGAGTGATGTGTTGCCGCATTCTTTACTTCAACATCCTTTTCTCATCTTTCAAACTTGTGATAACCTTAATAGGTTACTGTTACTTCTACTTAGTACTACTTATATATAAGAATTTCTAGTATATAGTGTACTACATAACACCTTTTTTCTTTTTGCTGTATTATATAACACACCTTAATGAATTTTTTTCTCCTTCCAAAAAATTCCGTAAAAAAACTTAATACATGGTCCAGCTCCGCCTATATTCTTTTCTCTCTTGTCCAGCTGTGTGCACTTTAAATCTGAGCCTTTAGTTGTGAATTAACTTTTTCATTATCTTCACACACGCAACACTATTTTACTATTATGAAGTTAGGGAAAGAGATGAGATATGTATAGTAGTAAAAGGTTGAGGAGAGTTGAGAAAAGACAAGTGAGATTGATAAAATTTTACAACCAACTTGACAAACCAATTATGCAATCAAAGATTCTTAATGGGTAGTGTAATGGTTGACATAATGCGTTTGTTAATGGCATTGGCAGTGACATTAGCCTAGACTGGCACTTAGTTGGCATTGGCGTCGACGACTCTTATTTGAGTGCTTACCTACTTTCTTCACTCTCGACACTTAAGGAAGAAGAAAACACTGTCTCTGAAAAATTAGTTCGCGATAAGACACACTTTAAACTCAACTCATCCGTCCTCCAGTCAATTGTCGCGACGACATACTCTTCTTCTACATGCATTCCTTTAAGCTCTCTTTAGAATTCTTGAAGTGATGTCAATGTGAAAGCATACTATGAAAAACTTGCTAGCAATTAGTTATATAGTTAGCAAGTTGAGAAAACACTAATATAAATGAATGACTGGTGATTTATTTTTTTGTACACACTAATAAAGTACGTGTAATATGTTATTTTTCTAAAAATTACAAAACTGTCGAGAAGTAAGATATTATAGAAATTGCATTAGCTTTAGTTATTCAAGTATTCCTCATCCTTCTTCTTCATTTCTCTGTAGATCAAAAAACGTTTTTGAGAAAATAAGAGAGAATGTATGTCGACAAGTAACTCAGTTATTTCCCACGAGTTTTCTTTCCGAGGCTCCTGCATAATATTTCCATTTATCTCAACTCTTTTTTCAAACTGGAAAAACAAAGCTTTGAACACAAATTAACTTTTGAGAAAATTGGAAAGGGTGAATTTGTAAGGAGTTCGAAAAAATCTTCTTTTGATATTTTCTTACTTTCCATGTTGAACATTTTGAAGAATCGAAATTACGCTGATAATTATAATTTCAATTAAATCTCTTATTTCCCTCAATTTTAAGAAGCTTTTATTGCGAGGGTTTGTAAGGGAATCTGTTCTACTTACTTGTAGTGCATCTTGTCCGAAAATTATTTGAGCGACTACCAAAGTTTACAATATTTCTATATTTAGCTCTTGTCCCTTTAAATAATTGATGGTACAGAATGACATAAAAGATACAAATTAGTGTCGGCATCTTCTCACAGCTATTCATTACAACCCGTCTATGTCTCATCCTTTTCTTCTTCTTCAGTAAAGTCCCATTTCATTCACCGTCTCTCTCAGTCAATTTGTTGAGAAATGATTCTTCTTCCCCTTTAATACTTTCAACGACAACATTAAAGGTTTAGAATTGGTTGAATGAAGTATAATCACTATTATGACAATTATGACAATCAACAGAATTAGAAGAATTCCATTGAGAGTGAATCTTCTTAAGCTCTGTCGCCTCTTCTTTTTTCATTGCATTGACATGAGACACGCCCTGTCATGATCATAAAATTAATTTTATGTTTTAGAAAATGAGAGAGAGATAGAAAAAGAAAATGAAACGTAATTTTGTTTCAGACGAGTCTCCTCAGATTTCTTATGACAATTTTAACCCTTTGGCTTTTTTCTCTAAAGCTTATGTAATAGGTTTGTAATACATGTAATTTACTTTGTGTTAATGCCAATGGACTAAATTGACTGAAGAAATGAAACGACAAATAATAATATGACAGAAAAAATTGTAGCAATGTTACTACATGATTTTTGTCTCTATTTATCTGTCTCTTTCTTTTCTTATATATGTATGTTGTTGTTGAGTTGTTCTTACATTTTTTATTGATCAAGCCAAAAGAAATTACTTGGGACAAAAGAGCCTAAACAGTTTTGTATTATTTTCCATGTACTAATAAGCAATTGAGATTTTTTTAATACTCTTTCAAATGATGACGATAAAAGAAATAGTCACGTTCAACAATAGAAAATAGTTTTAGTTTTAGTATTATAAGAAGAGTATATAAGTATAATGAAGAGACGACGAAAGAAAAGGTTCATGCAGTTCAGTTTTTTTTATCTTCTAGCTATAATCTTAGGACACACAAAAAATTGTATATTAGTTATGAGCAATGTTGACGATGTGACCTTTTGACATTTTAGCAATTTAGCTAAGGTGCCTTTCATTATCCTAATGACATCAACTCTATACCTCTCTGGGTTTTTTCTTCATATAATACTGAATGTACCCAGTCATTAGGAAATTAATGTCATTTAGAGAAAAACGTAAATATAAATTGCTCGATAAATTATAGTATGTTGTACTCTGCTCAAAAAGAATTTTACATCTAATGTACCTTCAGGCTTTTTTGAGAGTGCTGACATTTTTATGTGATCTGTCTATGTGAATTTATTTCAGAATCCCGTTTCTTTGCCATGTGTAAAATTTTACAAGCAACATTATATTAGACGATGACCTTTGCCTACATTACAATTGCAAAGTGCAAACGTGCCAAGCAAAAATCATGTTGTTGAAATCATCAACTATTATTTAATAGTTAGTTATTTTTCACAGAAGCATGTAATGTGTAATGCAATTGCAAAAAAAAGAGAGAGATAAGCAAATCTCACATGTCAAAGAAAAGTGGTCTCGAAAGCTTCAAAGAAATCTAATTAAGCTACCACATTTGGAAGTGCCTTGAATAATTTTTTTTCTTCTCTCTTTACTTTTCTATAATGTAATGAATCTATATAAGATATTGTATCATGTTGCTCATTACATGAGATGAAACAACAATAGGTAGCTAAATGGCTATGATACGCCCTTGTCCTTTTGCTTAGATGATTAAATAATGATCAATCGAGTTATTTTTCTATAGAATCTTATTTGAACCAATATGCAATGTAAATTTTAGTTTCAAATGTTTTTTTCTTCTTTAACTCACTACTACATATGGCTCAAGCTAACTACTGCATATGGCTCAAGCTAATTTCTTCTTACTTGTTAAATTATAAAATTATGTAAAACTAAACAAGGTAAGCACAAGTTTAGAAAAAGGTTTTGAGATATAAAAACAGGTATTTTGTACAGAGAGAACAAGAGATGAGTATTAATATTAGTATATATGTATTCTTAAATGTTTGTTACTTTGAGAGAGTTAGCCGAGGTAATTAACAATGAGTTATGAAGTGTCAAGCTGCGGGTATTAAATTGCACTTGATTTTTTTTATGTATAAACCTTGTTATTTTATGTTTTTAGACAAAATTACTTGAACTGTAAAAAAGTGTATAGTTTTTAGTAACAAAATGTATTTTATGTGTTTTTTCTCTACAGATAGGGGGTAGAAATTCAATTAAATTCAAATCGTTTAAATCATATTTATTGATGTATGAACAACAAATGGCAAAATTGTATTTTACAAACTTTTTTTACAAGCGGAAATTAATACAATAATGCTGAATTTATGCGACACTTGTTCTCGTTTTGGGCAATAGAATTGAGTTTTTATATTAAAAAGTTGAAAAATTTTCATCTGAATGCTAACTTGCGACTTCCAAAAATATAAATGGACAATTAGACAAAGTTTAAAGATGAATACTGAATGTTTGTCAACTCCTGTGGATCTCTGCTTGACGTCTTCTCTGTCGGCATTTTCCCTTTTTTCTCTTTCTCCCCTAAAACTTGTTGCTTGTTGTTCCCAAGTCCATTACAAGGCACTTTACACATTGTGAACATTGTTCACAATCCCGTCATCTTCTTCTTAAAAAGAAATATCATTTCTATACCGTAAACTCAATTCAATCAAATCAATACATAATAAATAATGTATCTAATAACTGCTAATCTCTTTTTACATCTCATGATTACATGACTCGTATCAAATACAATCTGTCAAATCAAATCAAAAATATTAGTTGAAGAATTATCATTGAATCATTTCTTCAATATGTATTCTTTTGATCAGTCTTACTACAACAATACTAAAGCAGCATAAATGAGACTATTGACTAATTTTCAAATTCAATATTGAGTATTGAGCTTTCAAAAGCCGCTGAAGAATGCTATATACAAACATCACAAGTCAATGAATGGGAATAACACAATAATAATATATTACATGATAATCTCTCCAATTAGGTTGTGATTATTGTTGTTCTCTTGTTGTTGTTGTAGCCTTTTACTGAATAATACATATTATGACTATTAGCTCTGTATTGAGTCAATGAAGGCTCTTTTTTTCATTTGCCCTTTTTTACTATTCAAACCTCAATAGAATCTTAATTGCTGAGACCACAAAGAGTCAAATTCTGAGAGAGTGACTGACATTAACTGTATATAGAATTGTGCATTGTATGGATAAAGTTGATCTTTACAATACAATGTATTATTGCTATTTATTATGTAACAACTTGTTAGCATTTCTATCTCTCTTCAATAAGGTGGGTCATTCAATTGCTTATAATCATATGCTAATTTGCTTCTCTTTGAACTCATAAGAGAGAGCTTTATGAGTTCTTGATTCGATTTGCTTTCAAAAGGTAAAACTGTCAATCCTTATGAATATTTGGACTTGGTTTTAAATTTGTTTTTGTGTAGTTGCCCTACTTTTTCTCTCTTGACTCAACTTTATACATTGAATACGATGATGACTCGCAAAGAAAAGAGACCCTGACTTTGAATCTTTTTTTGAGGAGGAAATAGGGCGTCTTTTTGTGTATTTTACAAATTTGTTTCGACATTTTAAACCATGATGCGTGCAGTAAATAAACTATTATTGTCTGACCTAACACAACAGAAAGGAACAAAACAAAGTCAAGCTTCTCAGTTTTTTCATTTTATGTGGATGCATCTCTCTCTCTCTCTCTGTTGTAGATCTTATGTCATGTTCATGTGTCGCTTTCCTTATGCTATTCGTGATGTTCTTTTTAATATAATTACACGACATATTAATTGCCTGTTTCAAATCATTATGTCGCCACGCCACAATGTCTTACAAAATTTTCAAAAAAAGAAGACCGGATGTAAGAACAAACACCTAATTCACCAATCTATTGATTACTCATCATTTATTGACTTCCTTTCAATTTTCTAAAGAAAAACAACTAGAGAGAAAACGAAAACTTTCAAAAACATACAATTTACTCGCTCAAATCATCACACATAATCAACAACGCACACCGTTCTTTTTTCTGGACCATATATAGAGACTATCTTTTTGAGACTCTATAACAGTACTAAACGTCTGGTGTTTTTTTCTGAGCAAATTGGTTACACAATTTAAGGAAAAAACAATATATATATATATATATATAAGGTCATGCAACACGTAATTCTTTTATCTATCCATCTTCAGTACATAAAGTTTAACAAACATATTGCATCTTTTCTCTGTCTCTTCTTCATGAATCAACGGATTTGATAATGACGGGTTCAGAAGACTTTGCGCATCATTAGTGGCTCAACCTCCTTCCTTTTCGGTGACTAGCGTTTTTCCAGTGAATCGTCTAATCGTCTAATTTTTCACAGCCAGCAAATTAGACTGTTGTCTACCTTCTAGTGTATAATATGTACCTTATTGTCTTTTGTACATTTGCCGTAGTGTGTTCTTCTTCTTGTGTTTCTCACTATATAGTAAGTAAACAGAGAAAGAAAGTAATGAAATGTAATAAAGTCAAAGTGAAAAATGAGATTTGAGAAATTGTCATAATTGTAGAGTACTGTAACAGCAAACTGTGAGATCTAAAAGAGAAGAAGAAAAAAGATGTAAACAGGATGTATTGATCATTCACTTTGCAGAATTTTGCTTAAACGTCTACTATACGGTATAGTCGATGATGTATGATGAAGCAATGATGATGATAAAACAAACATTATTTCTTAGCTTTTGTGTGGTATATAAGAGAGAAGAAGAACAAAGTGTAGAAAAATGAAATGGGATTGTCTTTTTTTACTTTGATTTGTACGTGAAGCCGACGACAACAAGTACTTACTACTTTAAAAACTACTCTCTTTTATTCTGTTTGCCACCTCCGCGTCGTCATCATTGTCAGAGAAGAAAAAGAAGGATGAAAAAAAATCTTGTGTAGTTTGTTTCAAAGATGATTCTTTACGCTGAAAACACGATACATGTGCCACGGTCACACTTTAACCACTTCCTTTGACTCGCTCCATTTGTCACCAGTGAGTTGAGTATAAAAAATATACATAATGTTTTATATCATTATAGGTAATGTAAGGTAGGATTTGACTATATATTGTTGTACCTTCTTATCTGTTTGATGAGCACAATGACTAAATAAGTGTAAGATACACAGGATTTATATTATATACGCCTATTACCAAATCTTCTCTCTCTTAATTCATATACATAGATGATGATAACATCCTCTTTTCTTCTTTTTACTCAAAAATTTAACATATAAAGTGTATCATGTCAATTTGAAAAAAACCAAGGCGTGACTGTAAGAAATCAAAGAGGAAAAAATCAACAACTTCCTGAGTGAGTGTAGGATTCAATTTATATATATGATAAAAGTTTATTTTTTGCACAGAACTGAAATAGTTTATCTTTTGATTTAATTTTTGGCCCTTTATCCGCCCGAAGGTTTCATAAAAGCAGTTATAACTGCTTAG
Organism: Oncopodura yosiiana; assembly: GCA_009869805.1. Classification (NCBI taxonomy): domain Eukaryota; kingdom Metazoa; phylum Arthropoda; class Collembola; order Entomobryomorpha; family Oncopoduridae; genus Oncopodura; species Oncopodura yosiiana. The sequence continues at coordinate 14,766 of VCNE01001757.1, forward strand.
AGCCGGGTTGAAATTTACTTAAGCATGAGTTGTGCAAGTGCACTTAATTTGGCCGCATTTTATACAGTAGTCACAGGTTTTTGAAATTGTAGATTGTTCAGAACCCATTTTGAAAAATGTTTCAGTATCTTCTCGATGTTGATATATCACACAGTTAAATTAGACTACTCATCTACTCTAAATACATCAACAACAATTTTCAACTTTGTAAAAACACTCAAATATATATAATAATCTGTTTAATAAGACTCACTAGCTATTATTATGACTTATTAAACATATATTCAAAATTGACATTTTGCACTTAGATTTTTATGGACTAATTGAAAATTCACTCAAAATTCTCCAAATCTGCAAGTTTGATATCAACTTTTAATACTCATGACATAAAATGAAAAATGTAAAAATAACCGCTTGATTCTACACAATTTTCTGAGAAATATTAAGTGACTCAACAAAATCTCTTATCTTGTGAGTGAGATACGAACGTACACATAGAAAACAGTCGATTGGAGATACAACAGTCTGGTTAAAAATGCTTCAATAAATACAAAATGCAAAGCAAAGTCCAAAGGCTTGTTGTAATTGAATATCTAATTACATTACATCTTTGGAAGCTCCTAATGAGGCTTTCGTGACCTTTCAAACCACGCCTTATATGAAATCCAGTAGAACAAAACAAATAGAAAATTATATTTTGTTCCCACTATTGAACATTATAAGTTATACTACAACTACTACCCTACATTATTTAAAAATGTATTTCCTTTTTTCCTATTATTATTTTGCAGCCTAAGAGTTCTTCTGTTCAAAAGCTCTCACTAATTATAATTATAACTCTTCTTATACCTCTTTTGCCTACCTACCTACCTTTTATCCTTTCTACACTTAATACTTATTTTCTCTTTCCAACTAATACATAACAACTAAACCTATCTATATATGCTAAGCAAATTAGTTATATACAATTACTCCCTTTTTGTTGTTCCTCATTATCGGCTTTATTCCAAATCCATTTTAGCACTTTGTAATATATAGCTGTCCAGTTATGGGAACTGTGTTGCGCTATGAATAATAATAAGTAGAAAGAAAGAATTAATTTTAATTTACTTTGGTGTGTACATATAATATATACCTATTCATTTATTCAGATGTGTAGTAGTATTTACAAGTGATAACAAATAAATATCCTTAGCAAAGCAAAGACAACAATATATCATTTACTCTCTGGGAATTCATCATTTAGAAGAAGAAGATAGAAGCCCTGCCTCTATAGCTGCTAGCTGTAGCAAAGCAAAAAAGCAACTTGTTGTTTTTATAATGATGATCCACAACTTTGATTATAATAGTCGTATAGTTGTTGTAAAACCAACATTCACTTGGCACTATTTTTTAACTAGTCAAACACACCCCTCGTCAATCATAAATAGTCAGAAGAGATTTTTGCACAGAGAATTTCAAATAGTCTCTCACACACACAAAAACTTTTTAATTAAATTACGACCATGAATTAGTAGTTGCATAGAGCCAAGTTTTTTAAAGAACAAGTTGTCTAAACTAACTATAGAGTATATAGTAACCTTCTTTGTAATTACTACACGGCTTCTTTTAATTAAACTTAATAGTTTCTGAAAGATATAGCTAGACGGGTAGAATAGAAAAAAAACTTGTGTGCATAAATACATGGTGCAGTATGAATTGAGAAAAATATCCGGTTGTAGTAAAATACAAATATTTCTCTTGCAAACTTTTTTTTTATTATTCTCTTATTCTTTCATCAGTTTCAATAATCTTTAGTACAACTATGGACTCTTGTTAGTACTACAGAGAGAGTTCATTGAATTAATTTACTCTCTATGTAGTAACAAAGTAGCTGATTAAGTCAAGTGAGCATTGCAAGTTAAAATTAATATTCAAGTACCGATTTTTTTGTTGTTTTTCTCTTGTTCTCTAATAGGCTTAGCTCACATATCTTTTACAGAGAAGATTTGCAGATAAGAAAAGTATTATGAAGTATATAAAAAAGTTTTTTTATGGCAGCATACTAGTAGAGTATAAGATTGCAAATATTATGAGCCATTGCTATCCAGCCATTCATTGTTGTTTCAACTAAAGGTAAAAATGCCGACGGCCGACATGATGAAGGAAAATGGTAAAAGCTTGAATTAGAGACAGGAGTAGGAGCAAAATGATGTTGATAACAACAACAACAACAATGAGAAGAAGCGGCTAGCGGCTCATCTCTGGATTGAAAGTCAAGATTTTAAAGTCTGGACAAAAGTTGCAAAGTCACGATCATCCAATTACCAAAGACTTGAAGAAACTAAAAGATCTTATGAAGAAGAATGAAAAAGTCATGAATAAATTGATGGTAAGCAAGTAGTAGCTTTCTAGCGCTTTTCATAAACCTTTCATCATCATCATCCTTCTTGTGTTTATCATATTCCCAAAGTGTATACATAAATAAATCAGATATTTATGTAAAAGTATGCACAAGTGGTCAAGTAATTTGAAGCTGAGTGAGAATATACACAGGAAGATGGAAAGCCACAAATAAATACAAGATAAATATATGTATGTGATATAATGCTTTACATTTAATAATTTGTAATTGATAGACTAATTCACTTTAAATTAAGTTTAAAAATTTTAATAATAATTCCATGAAGATACGCTTTATTATTCGATCACTATTTGTGCTCTTATCAGTGGTATGTTTAATCTGTTCAATTTGCTAAAGCCAAAATACCTAGGGTTGTAATTCATTTCTCATTTGAGTATATTTTCCAGTTATGTGGCGTTGTAATTGTACTCACATCATCTCTTGTCCTCAAATCAGATCATTGTCAAGTTGACATGTATTTGAAAAAGATTTTACACTCCAGAGACAAAACAAGATTTCCAATTAGAGATTCTAGGATGCAGCATCACTACTACTATATTTGGTCTAGTTCAAATTGTGACGAGTCTAATGTACTTTTTTGGTGTAAGTTGAAACAAATTAGAGTAGTGCACTATAATAACCTACATAATGTTCTTGATTTCAGGATGTATTTTGGAGAAAATGGATATGGATGAAATTCACAGTATTTGTTGCCTACAGTATATGTGTAGGAACAGTTAGTTTGAGTCAAAGTGGAATAATTCGAAATTTCCAATTCTATTATTATTCTCTTGTTTCAAATTGTCTACTTTCATTTTTCCTCGTATTTATCGGAGTTTGCTTGTAATGAATAATAAAAGAGATTTTCTTATCTATGCATTTAAAGTAACGGAAATTATTTTTACCACATCCTTCTTTTTTGACATACATAATATGCATAGCTCAAGATCGTATACTCTTTAGTTTTTCATAACAGTTTCTTTCATACAGTTTATTCTGTCCTTCTCAAAAATTAACTCACAAAAATGAAAAATAATCGTCACTTAAGATCATATGAATTATTTAGAGACACTGAAGTAGCTCAACCAAGTGGAAATAAATTGTACAAGTTTATTGTGTCAACATCTCTCGTAAGCCATAATCAAGAATTTGTTCTTATTTACATATAAATCCTAATGCTAATTTTGTTAAACTTCGTAGCTCTATGGTACATCAATTTTGGCATTTTCTATCGTCATTCTACAAGATGACAAAATGAGAATTCAAAACTATCTCAACAATTATGATCGTAATATTGACGACGACCTTATCACAATTAATCCTAAATTACAGTCAGAATACCCAACAGATTTAGTAGCATGTACAATCACTACATTACTCTTGTCTATAGTTCAAGTTTTGTCTGCTCTAATGTTTCTATTTGATGTAAGCCTATAGTAATTAATCATTAAATATGTCAAGTCATTTTTATTAAATAATCTCCTCACTTTCAGGATCTGTCATTACAGAAATTTAAATGGATGAAATTAGTAGTGCTCACAGGATACGTAACATGTGTAGGAATTTTATCTACAAAATCCTATGAAATGAATTATTTTCGTGGATACTATTATTTCCTCATTGGCAATAGTATCTTTACTCTTCTTCTCATGTTATATGATGCAATAATTTACACAAAATGTCGAGGTTCTCAATAAATAAATAATATCATATCTATACTTTATTATTTTCAATTATTTTTCAACATCTAATCCATCATTATTTTCATCATCAACATTATCTCTTGAATCAGATTTATCACTATGAACATCATCATTGTCATCATTTCTTTTATTATTTTCTGTTGTCGACTCAGTAGAACTTCTGCGACTATCATAGGAAATATTATGAGCCGAGTATGAAGAAGGATACTGGAATTTACTTAAAAACTCTGGAGGTAATGAATTTTGTTGAGACATTTGTTGAGCAACATTTAATTGAGCTAAAAGATTTTGAAACGATGCCATTGATGGACCTCCTCCATGTTGTTGAGAGCTAAGGTAGAGAAATGGATTTGAGCGATATTGTTGATGAGCAAAACTTGATGATAAATACTGTGGTGGTAAACTTGGTAAATGTGCAGAGTTCCATAATGGATTGTGATGTGGAGAAAGTCTTTGTTGTTGCTGGTTTAAAACAGCTGCTGCAAGAGACTGCTGATGAGCTGCTGAAGAAGACGAAATGGGAAATGAAGACTCTGTTGATTTTCTAAGGTAGAGTGATGCAAATGGATCCATTGCTGCTGAAAGACCAACTTGATGATGAAGACTCATTTGTGGTGGAGGTAAAGGATTATATGGATGAGCATGTGGTCCAACTTTTTCATTTTTACGCCATTTTGCTCTTCGGTTTTGGAACCAGACCTACAGTAATTAATTTAATTTTATTAAAAATGGATCAATCGAAGAAATTCTGAGCATTTAGAACTATATACAATTGCAGTCTACTACTTTTCTTGTGCCACTAAATTAAATCTGAACGGCGTGGAACTACCAAACTAATTAGCAACCAATTCCCAATTAATTTGTCTCTCTTTCTCTTCCTGATAACATACTATCTCTATTAAAACCAATTTGAGAAGAAAACCACTTGAATAAATATCAATAAATCTACTTTGGTGGCCTAGCCTTCTGTACTCATCTTTATCTCTTCTCACTTCTACATAATCTCTGGCATGCAACAATTTAATGTGAAAAATCAAAGCAAGCAATCGTCGTCCTTCTTTCCAAAGTAATAAATTTTAGTCAGTTACATCATAAAGGTAGGCTGAAGTCGGCGTCGAAAACATGAGTGAGATTCTCCTCAATTCTCATTATTGACTTTAGCTATTATGTCGTAAATGGGTCGTCTTTGTCTCACTTCTTCAGTTGTTGTAAAGAGTCTCTCAAGTGTGTTTATATATAAGAAGGTAGGAAGAAGATGAAAGAGAAAAAAATATGTAATATCTCAACATGCAACCTCTCTCAAGCTACAACAACTCAACTTTTTCTCCTCTCAAGAGTCTCTCAATTTCTCTCAAGTGCTTGTACATATATCTGTATCGCGGAGGTGAAGGTGATAAGAGAACAGAAGAAAAAGAGTGAATGGAAATGATTGAAGACCACCCTAAGTTTCTTCTTTCTCGTCCCAATCTCGCAGGCGTCAAGACAGATAATACAAGGCTCTTTTACAGATAATTACACCTTTGAGAAGAAATAAGTATACACGAGAACCGGATACTCTACATGACACGTTATTTAACTATGCATTTTCTTCTTCTTCTTTACTACTATTTAGTCACTACTTAGTCTTAATGTACTTTATTACATGATGATGAACAAGTCAAGCCTTTATGAGCAAACATGCAACTCTTACAACTAATGTTAAATGTCATAAATGATAGTAAAATCTCAATAATTACACCATTACTACTACAGGAGCAAAATGTTGTAATATAGAAAAATATATATGTACACTTTACCTGAATTCGTGCTTCTGTCAATCCAATTTTTGCAGCAATTTCTTCCCTATTAGAAATAAATATTGTGAATTAGTTATTATGAAAATTATTGAGCTTTGATAATGAGAAAAAATAGGAGAAAAAACGCTCACCTGCTAAATACATCTAAATAATAAAATTTCAAAAGAAAGACAACAATTAGAATCACTTGTCAATTTGCAACAAAATCACAAATATATTTGTGAGATTTTATTTACCTGGTTAGGTTAGACAAAAATGAAAAATCATAATGTTAAATTTCATGAAGCTTCACACAAGTTTGTTTTGTTTCAATTCAATTCATAAGCAAAAGACTTTTCCAACTCTTCTAATTGGAAACTAGAGAACGTAGTTCTGAATCTTCTTTGCTTTCGTCTCAATGATGGATTGTCTTTATCATCGTCACCTTCAATACTACTACAATTGTCTCCATCATCTGGATTTTGGTTTGAAGATGAGCCACCTTCTGTTGACACTGGTCTAGACAAATAATCTTCATGATCTGATCCTATTCCTCCAAGTGTCGGTGAGTATTTTCCATTAGTCTCAACTGTTAATCCATTTGTAGACTGATGATGGTGAGAAGAAGGTGAGTGGATTGCTGAAGAATATCTTTCTGGAGAACCTTTATTAAGACAAATGTAATTAACTTAGTAAATTCTTGCAATGAAAAAAATTGATTTCTTAACATTGATCTAAATTAATTAATGAGAATTACATAACCCAACAACTAAAAGACCTTAACTAATTAACCATCACGTTACGTAATCTTTTATATAAATTATTAATTAGTATATAGTCTTGTTTTGTGGTTAACCATGCTGCTAAATGGTGCATGAAAGTAAAAAAAGGTCTAATGAGTATATAAACTTTTAAGAATATGTGTGAAACATCTTACACCTTATAAAACAATTGGTTAAGTTGCTAATAAATATCAATTTAGAATCGGTACAAGGAGAGAAAGAGATAAAAAGAGACGCAATAAGTACCAGAGGCAAAGAAATGCTAATGAATGAAATTAGTACTTGATTTTTATTTAATAAAAACTAATTAGCTAGTCATAAATTTACTATTGAGTAAGACTTTTTTCAAAATTCAATAAATATATGTATATACCTGCAGACTCACTATCGCATTTGACTAGGTCTCTAATTGAAAAAAGACTTTTTGCTGGTCTTCCATTCATAACACTGGTAGTCTTATTGTTGGTTTCAGAGATCATTTTTCTAGTGTTGCTGTTGTCACTTTTTATATTATTATTACATGTCAAGTCCATCACAACATACACAAACACAATAATATTTGTCAATTGTTTCACACAAAATTTTTTAATTATATTTCAACAATAGGTAGTAATACTTTAAAAACTGAATGAGTATTTTATTTCAGTTGTATTCAATTGAATGGTCAACTCCAACTTTTCACACTCTCACTGACAGAGTCACTTATTGACAGTTGAGTTCACTCCACATTCATAAAGTTACTGATTGCAAGTGAGATGAAAAACAACAACGAGTGAGTGTAGAGACTACCTGAAAAGTGAGTATGTATGTAACATAATGCAACAAGACAATGGTCTACGTAAGGATATTTTCACCTTACATATAATCCACTTGTGCTAACTCAACAACAGAGCATTATTAGGTAGTATATTTACAGGTACATAAAAGGTAGAAGAAGAAGAATACAATACGACTTGTTACATGAAAAAGATGAGAATTGAATAGCGCCGATGGGCTCAGACAATAACGTAAATACTACTACAAGGGCTCCAATGATCTTCTCATCACAGTACATCAGGTAAATAACAATGAAAAAAAGATTAAAAGTGGTCAAAGTCCCAATGAATTTTCTTGACAAAATGACACTTTTGTAGGGGGTAAATCAAGAATAGTTTTATTGAATTATCAAATGATTATTGACTTGTACACAGAAGTGTACAAGACTAATTGCGTTATGTTGAAAGTGAGTATTGAGTAAAGAGGTTGGACAGGATTTATTGATAACGCCAGTAGGAGGAGGCAAGGTGGAAACCAGAAACACTAAATAAATTTACTCTTGAGATATAATAAAGAAGGAATAGAGTGTATTATAAATGTGCCTTTGACTTTTAGTAGGTGAAATGTATATGTTGATTGATACAGTAAAAAATATTATTTTTTAATCAAAAATATCTGTCATTTACTCATTTATAAAAATTTGATGCACATTTTTAGAACTTGGATTTATCTTATTTCATTTAAATTATCAGCAAAGAAAACAAATTTAAATTGCTCGGTATCAAATTAGTAAATAATATCCAATAGTTCTATTTTAATTTTTATCTTGTATTATAAAAATGTAAATAAGTTCAACGTCTGAAGACATCTAATATTTGAGTCAAGATGTCACAAGTACACATTTATAAATTGACTGGAATTAAAGCGACACAAAATATACCAAGTTTTTGAGACGAGANTCTAATATTTGAGTCAAGATGTCACAAGTACACATTTATAAATTGACTGGAATTAAAGCGACACAAAATATACCAAGTTTTTGAGACGAGAAAGAAAATCGTTAGTTCTAAATCGAGATATAAACTCAAGTTTCATTTTTTGCATATAAATGACAAATAATAACAGCACGCAAAGTACGTTACATGCTACATGCGTTACATTAGCTGAAAACACCTGAAAATATTTTTGTCTCTGGCGATGCTCACAAAAGATTTAATTAAATTGCCACAACTTTATTTACAAGACAAGATAAAAATTAGTAAGCATTTATATTAGTAGTTACACTTTATTTTTAGAATGTTATAATTGAATCTATTAGGTAGTCTGACACCATTGTAAAATAAGTTCTTGTAGTAGATACAGTTACATAATAAAATTTTCCAATATAAACTTTGATTGTAGGACAAGCCTTTAAAAATCTTCGTAGCTCTTTTGATTTTGATCTTGACCAACTATCAACAAAACTAACTGATAAATCAAATGTCTCTGCACTTCTTTCCAATAAGGCAAATGATAATGTTGCAATATTAAATACTCCAAAATGATAGAAAAGGATTCCTGGAAATTCATCTATAAAAATATGATTAAAACTTCGAATGCAAACATAAGCGCAAGAGATGAGTGACATGGCGGAGTACAATTGAGAAATTGGTGTTGAGAGAACCATTGCTGCATTAAAATAAGTATTAAGAATTTGTACAGTGCGGAAAACACTGAAGGCTTCACTTAATTCACGGATTTTGTCTCGAGTGTACCCTTGCTCATTATGCAAACTAAAAGTATCAAAACCTCAATTAAAATCTTTAACATTTTATAATATATTAATGCTTTCATGTTCTTACTGAATTTCTCTGAGCCAGAAATTAATTGATGATGTATGAGCAACAACTATCCAAGGTAGTAAAATGTAACTGGTAATAAATTGTCCAGCAAGTAGAAATTCGTGAAATGCTCCTGGCTGCGTGACAGATAACACACATAATGTTCTCTCAATATCTATACTAATTAAAACTTACGACACGATAATACCATGGGCTATGTTCGTCAAATATATAATGGTAAACATAAGTAGGTTGAAAAGGTCCAGTGCAAAATAAAGCCACAGAGAAAAAAACTTCAGACAAATTGGTGACAACAGAAAAATTGACAATTGCACAATGA
>VCNE01001758.1:0-15609 GCA_009869805.1 Oncopodura yosiiana
TAGTTAACTAATCTCTATTTTTAAATGAGTTTACATACTATAGACCTAAAGTCATGTTTCCTGGAACGTTGCTGCATCTCAAGTTTGTGATTTTTCATACTCTTGCTCTTCTGCTTTACATCTCAGGTAAGAAAATTTATCTTTAATTTTGAATTTAAAAAGTAATTTGTGAAATGCGTAAGCTCACTAGAGAATGTCATAAGGAACAACTTTTTTGTGTTGTCTCATTTGAGTGACTTGACTTTTTTTTGTAGCAAAAGACAAATTATGTCGTGCTCCATGAACTACACTAATGCTCAAGCAAATTAAATATTTTTTATATATAAAAATTTAATAGAGGAAGTAGCTTATGCTACGCAGCAACAATTATAAAACGACCAGAGCATTTAAAAAGTAATTTATATGACTTTTTTATCACAGATTTGACAACGTCTCAAGTTTTCCCATGGCTAGCAATAGACGATGGCTCTGATGTGAAACGTGGGCCTAAATACTTTGGCTATCATAGTGGCATGGCCAAGTTTCACTTGCTTACTCGGTATTAAATTATTCTAGTTAAACATTTAAACTATTTTATAAAGGTCACTGTATAATAATTCTATAGTGAGAATCCAGAGCTAGCAGAAAATCCATTGAGCTCACCTAAATTTCGAGTGGAGCGACCTACCAAAATTATTATTCATGGCTTCATGCAGTCACCTAATGACACTGTGTATCGTGATATGACAGCAGGTGAGAATTATTAACTAAATTATAAATAAATAAAGTGAAATTTTTGCTTAACTCTCTTAGCTCTCATTGCTCTTTAATACGCTTAATGGTTTATGCAAGTATCACTATAATTACTAACTACAATTTCTTCTCTTATCTCCATTAATGTGATTAAAGATAACGATCTAAGATGATGATTCTTGTTTTCTTTTTTCTTACAGCATATTTATCACAGGGTGACTACAACGTAATTCAAGTTGATTGGTCTAATCCAAACGCCTGGACTTATTCAACAGCCGCCACTTTAACATCACCAGTGGCTCAAGAAACTGGAGAAATGCTAACAGCTCTTGGAACTAATTTAGACACGACACATGTAATTGGATTTGATATAGGGGCTCATATAGCAGGGATGTTGGGTTCGAATCTACAAGGGAAAATAGCCAGAATTACAGGTTTATACACTAATGGAATTTATGTTGAAAAGAAATTTTGTAATGTTGGTTTATAAATTTAGGCTTAGATCCTTCATTGCCACTGTTTCGCATGGTTGGTGAAGACATTGAAATTAGATCGAAGTGATGCTCAGTAAGTGAAGAATTCAAAGATTTATTGTTGAGATATGAAAGAGTTAATTGTTGGGCAATTTAGATTTATTGATGTGATCCATACTGATAGTGGAGATAATTTTTGGAATGTAAATCATTTGGGAATGGGAGAGGTCAGTTACATTAAAATATTTTATAGTTAGTTTCGATGCAATTAATTTTTATTTTATTTTAGGCAATGGGTGACGCAGATTTTTACCCAAATTCTGGTAACTTTTATCTCTTAATTAATTTGGGAATTTAGGCTACTAATTAACTCTTAATTTCTCTCTTAGGAATTTATCAACCTGGCTGCCCAAAAAAATCTCTATCAGACTATGATGGTAATTTCCAATTTAGCTCATTAATTAACTCACTAATTATAACCAATTAACAACATTTAAATTTTTAGATATGTTATGCAGCCACATGCGAGCATTAGACCTATTCGTAGAGTCAATCCAAGGCCGTGGGAATTTCATTGGCTGCCGTTGTGACGACTTTGACACTTTTGCAACAAATAATTGTGACTGTATGAAGCCCACGAATTTAGCTCGAATGGGAGCACCATGCCCAAAGAAAACTCGGAGGAAAATATTACCTAATGACAAGGAAGCGTCAACCATACGGCATGGGACATAAGGGAGCATTTTCTAATAGAGAAATTAAAACTATTGATTACTACTCTCGTTTCCCAATGGCTACTACTTTAGCTCGTCTTCTTACTTCAGCTAGCTCAATCTCACTAATTAATTAATTAATTGTTGATATATTCTCATTATGAAACATTTTTATATTGTTATTATTTCTTGTTTTCTTTAATAATAATAAATAGAATATAGTAAAAAAATAATTAAGGTCCATTACAGTAAAGACAGCCATTACTAATTACTGTGGTTTGGATCCAATCATTTATTTCTAGACGGATTCTCGTATAAACGCCAGGATAGTGAGGTTCAGCGCAACCAATGCCAAAAGAAGTTAGACCAATTTGAAGCCAGCGTTTATCTTGTTGTTGAAAACCTATCCAGCCGCCACTAATTAACAATTAGTAATTAATTAAGCTCACTAATTAACTTTTTTAATAGAATTTATATACCTGTCACCGTTGCATGTGTCTTTTCCACTTACTATAGAATAAATTAACGAAATTAAAATTAGCATTGGCTCAAATAATTAAAAGAAATTAATATTAATTAAAATTAACCATCTTCCCATGCAGCACACAACATTCTCGATGTAATGACAAAATCATTCTTATAGTCTTGTTGACATTGCTCATTAGAAATAACGGGAACTTGAACTTGTTGTAAAATGTTGGGAAAGGCTTCCTCATTTTCATCTAATGCTCCCCATCTTAAATATAAATGTATTAGCCCAATTAAGGTAAGTAATATTAATTAGCAATTTACCCAGTAGCAGTTGCCAATACATTGAGATAATTATCCAAAGAGAGTTGACTGGGTAAACAAATTGTTGAGAGCACTGAGTCTTTACTGGATATGTCAACTGGAGTCTCTAGTTCTAGTAATGCTGCATCAAAATCATTAGCTAGGATCGGTGCTCTTTTAGGTTCAGGACTTAAAATTGAGAGATAGATCATTAGTTTTATTGATTTAGCTTTTTTTAGAGAAACTTACACGAAATAAGGATGGACGTATACTTTAGCAATATTACGTCTGATGACTTTACTAGTGTCATTTATATTATAGAGATTTAGAAGAACTTGACTATCAGTTTGAGTTTTGGGATCTATGCAATGGGCTGCTGTTAGTACGAAATCGATCGCAAATTAGTGAGCCTGGAAAAAGAATCAGAATTTAAATAAGAGGATTTAGATTAGAAGAAATGTGACCTACCTCCACAATATAGAAAATCATTTTTGGCCGGAAGGACAAGAGCTGCTTGCCATTTCCAACGTCCTTCAATTGCATTTTCTCCACCGACAACTTTCTCTGAGTTTAAGCCTGGAATTCCACACTCTGGAATGAAGAATCATAAGAAATAATATTTTATAGTAATGTCTCTGAGGTAGAAGGTGCTGGGTTCGAATCCAGTGTAGAGCATGATTTTTTAATTACCACAAGTAGTTCGTTCTGGCTCAGTTTTAGCAACAACAGAAAGACCATAAGAACTGTCAGAAGCATTAGCACAACTAATGGAACATTTGAAACCATGAAATACTCTTGGAAGACCACTCCCACTTTGGAAATTGACTTGCATGATAGTAATTCCTGTTGAAACAATTCCATGGTTTGGATTTCCCATAGAATCTAACATAAAAATATTAATTCATCATTGACACTAACAATTTCTTAATGTTATTGATTTATACCTATGCCCACTTCCAGCACTATCAGAAATCTCCAGGAAATCTCTATCATTACATCCTACACCGATGCAATCCCATAGTTTGAATTTTTGGCAATTTATTACTGGAACACAGCCATCAACACCCTAATAACAATACAGTTACTATTTAATTAATTAATTAACCTAATTAAGCTAGCATACCAAAAACTTCCAAATGCAATTATAAAATGGAGAATAAACAGCTATGTTAAATAGTACACTGGAATGAATATTGTATGTTCCTCCCGGTGACAATTTGTAGGTTCCACAGTCAACTGACAGTTAAATATAGAATCATTAGTGCCGTAATTAATTTATGTATTATAATTGCTTACGTGAAGGCTCAGCATCAAAAAAGTTCCAGCCACGTGTAGCATTAGATTCATCCTCGTCCCAATTCTCTGCTGGAATTTCTGGCTCATCTTCCGTTTTAATGCTCTAAGAATCAATAGATGTATATAAAAAATCATCCTAAATGTTTATATCTGTACTTACTAATGCAGATGCTAATGAGCTGCTGACTAAAATTGTCAGAAGAAACATAGGAAAAACTTTAGCTGTCAACATTTTGAATAAGAGCTGAAACGCCTAAAGTTAATAAGTCAAAATGTCAGAGTAGACTAAGCTTATGAACTGGGCTGTTACAAAACCATGAAACTGTTTTCATTCATATCTATAATTCTTCTAACGGCACTCGTTTTACAGCTACTTTGGTTCCATAAATAAAATCTCAGTTTTCCCATTGCTGTCCAGAAATCATACAATATAGCTTAGACCTAGGTCCAATAAATGAAATATTGTGTTTATAAAATAGTACCGTTCTTTTAACATTTCAATAAGCAATTATTTGCTCCTTAAATAAAATCTCAGTTTTCCCAGTTAATCTCTCAACAGTCTACTCAATGGATAAAACTGTTGACTTGTACTTATTATCATATTCTTTACATATGTGTATTGCCATATTGCGTCATCCTTGTCCTATCTATATAATCCAAAAATACAAGCATAACAAAGTTTACTTCATCAATCACATTCTGTATACAAATATAGCTACGTGAGACTCCTACATCTCTTCCATATAAAAATAATTCTGTTTCAAAGTGTAAATATAAATTTTCTTATCAATTGTGACAAACGCCTCCATAAAAAAATGGTGTGGGTTTTTTTAAGCAACTTTTATTATATCAATACTAAATTGAGGTCGTTGTACGATCTAAAACGTCCAGCATAGTAAAGCCTCACGTTAGTCTTGCAATCAACTCACTCAAGATGAGTTGAGTTGCAAAAAAGTCATCATGTATTGTAACATTGGCCAAGAAATTTCACAAAATGAGAAAAAAGTTAACCAGAAATTTTGTTTTTATTACATCATATGTTGTCAATCTTCGTGGACTCCTAAATCACTTGAGACAAGAAGAGTTGATGACGGAGAATGACGCAGAAGATATTGTAAGTAAAATCAGCCACTTTAAATCTAAAGTACTAATTTTTTTTGATATGCAGATGAGCCGGTCAACTACTCAGGAAAGAGCAACTCTGATGTTTGATCAAGTATCAAAAGTTCTCACTAATGAAAAATGGGAAAAGTTTCTCCAGTCTTTACATCTTTCAGGCAATGGACACATTATGCAAATCCTGACCCAAGAAATTAGTCAAGATGAGCCAAAGTGCCAATCTATTAAAGTGAGGCAAGCTGAGACTTGCAAAATCCTGACCCAAGAAATTAGTCAAGATGAGCCAAAGTGCCAATCTATTAAAGTGAGGCAAGCTGAGACTTCCAAAATAAAAAGTTTAAGAAGAGGACTAAACAAGGAAGATTATGGGCCAGCCTCATTTGGGAGTAAGAAGAAGAAAAGCTCCAAGAATTTGGGATTCAAGACAATCAAAAAAGAGTAAATGTGACACAACAGCTTATTTCTTACTTGATGACATTCAACCATTTCTTCATTGGAGCAGGCGACAGGGAAAGCTTATCAAAATGAAACGATTTAGTAGTAAAAGTGTGCAGCCAATTAGAGATGATGTTTACTCAACGCTTGATTGCTGGATGGAAGAATTGTAAAGAAAAATTCCAAAGTTGTCCACTTGCAAAAACTGCACTGAAAATTTTATTTAGTGTGGCAGGATGAGTCACATAAATTGTTAACATTCTTGGCAATTGAAAATGTTAGTGATGATGGGAAATGTTAAACTCGGTAATTTTCTTGTATACTTTTTCCATTTAGAATTATAATAAAATCTGATATAATAAAACTTGGCTGTTCCAAATGCTCTAGCTAAACTATTTCTTATGCAAATGTATAATGTGTATATCATGATGGGCTATATAGCAGTTTACTATTATAAGAAATGTTTGTATCGTCACATATATTGTATTGATACATGCAATAATAAACTTATTCATTGTGCGAATTGAGTTTCGTCACGCAGGATTTGATGTTGTGACATGGATCAATTTATCCAAGACTCACCATGAAGTCTAGAAGCAATCAAATAATGATATGCGGACTTTCTATATTGCTATTTTGCTATACATTTTCCCTATTATTATAATACATTTGATGGACACACGCTCAACTCACTTTCTCCAGCCTATATTCCTATATTCATAGTCTAAGGTAATTTCTCCTTTTACTATAAACAGGAAACATTTCTTATAACACATCAACAAAACAACATAACATCATGCATTGTATTTTATTATATTTCTCATGTATTGCTGGAGAACTGCTGGACAAATAAGAAACACGACACGATAGATTAATCTTCTTCTCCAGTCACGAGTCAACTCATTCTCAATTCGTAGTTCCTATAGAAATCATTTCTTCTCCAGCACTATCAACAACTCATCATTACATAACTTTTCTCCAGTCAATTCTCCTTTTCCCCACTTTACTTTCTCGTTTCTGGAAACTTTTCTTCGTTTCTCATATAAATACATTATTATATTTCTCATGTATTGCTGGAGAACTGCTGGACAATAAGAAACACGACACGATAGATTAATCTTCTTCTCCAGTCACGAGTCACCTCAGTCTCAATTCGTAGTTCCTATAGAAATCATTTTTTTCTCCAGCACTATCAACAACTCTCATCATTACATAACTTTTCTCCAGTCAATTCTCATTTTCCCCACTTTCTCTTTTCTGGAATTCTGGAAACTTTTTCTTACTTTTCATCACATAAATACTCAACATAATTTACACACTGCTACATTAACCTACAAAATTCGTCTACAAAACTTCCTTCCAACTTTTTTACTTCTTCTCTCCAGGAATTAATTAATTCTCCAACCAAAAAATGGACAAACTCGGCCAGAAACCAATTCGACCTGAAATTCCTCAAATTCTTATTGAAGCTACAAAAGATGCAATAAAAGCTGGAATGCCACCAGATGAATTTGCCAAAGTTATTGAAAAAGAGCAACCACAGAATGAAATCTCTGGAGAAATTGCCCAAACAATTCGTTCCATCAAAGCTGCTGGAAAGCACAAAAAGGAAAAGAAAATGCGAAGACCACGACGAGCTCAACAAGCTTTACAAGATGCTGCTGAAGCAGAAGAAGAAGAAACAGAAGACACTGAAAGAACTTATCGTAATTTACATGAGAGAAGATTTGCAATTTTAGTTATGGGTGATCAACATCGGTTTGCTGGAAACAAAAATTTATTTATTTATGCAACAGCTCCACCATTAGATTACTCATTTTGTATGCTAAGTAGAGCTGATGAAATTATTAGTGCTAATGAACAACCTCAACTGAAAAGAAGTCTTAGTGTTCCTCAAAAAACTCATGATGATAGATATCAAACGTCATCACTAAGACTAAGTTATAATGTTCTCTCAACACTTGATGGACTAATTAATACTCTATACAAAATTCTTGATGGTGGTCCACAAGATCTTTGCTGGTTGGATTTGAGTTTTAATTCACTAAGTAAATTAGATGCTGATACATTCTTTCAAATTCCGAATCTCAAGATTTTGTACCTTCATGGAAATAGTATTGTAGGATATGTTGGAAATTATTAATCTTCAAGTTTTGCAGAATCTTGTTACTCTAACATTACATGTGAGTATATAAACCTTAAAAATAAATTTGATAATTAATTTTAACATTTTAATAATTAACAGGGGAATCCACTAGAAGAAGAAGAAGGCTATCGTCCAGCAGTTTTGTATTATCTTCCAACTCTAAAACATTTGGATTATTTCGCAGTAACAAAAGGTGACAAGGCTAATGCTGAAATCTTTGGAGTAAGATAATGAAGAACATTGGCAGATTCGTCATGAGGAATTGGAAACAGGAGCATTGGAACGTAAGAAATTACAAGAAATGTCTAAAACAGCACGAAGAATGAATGAGCCAGAGTCTGAATCTGATGATGATGGTGATGAGCTCATAATGATAATTGACAAACATCAACATAATAATTTTCAACAGTAGTGAAAAATAGTTTACTGAATTTTTAATCAGAAGAGCAGACACATACAAATCCATCATCATCATCAAAGAAGAAGAAGAATTATTTTTTTAAGTACTATAACAAGAATCATCATTTTTTTGTACAAAATTCTGAATATAATTTGTTGATTCCTACTTAACATACTAATATAATAATATCAAATAAATATAATTAATTACATATTTCATCGATGATGAGACTTTGATGATTTTTTATGATGACGACGTGATGATGGTGAAGAATATGGTGATCTACTTCGTTCTCTTCGTCCATGCATATTATAAGGTGATCTACTTCTCTCACGATCTCTTGATGAATAAATTGGTGATCGACTTCGATCTCTTCGTGAATGTTTTTTACTACCACCTCCACCACCACTACTACGATGATCTCTTGATCTACTTGGAGAACTAGACTCTGATCTTTCATATCGATGTTTTTTCTTTTTATGTTTATTATGTCGTGGACTTCGCTCATCATTATTATAAATAATTGGTGATGGTGACTTGCGACTTTTTCTAGAAACTTCAGAATGTCTAACTATTTTGTCATTAGATGATGATGATGTGTACTCACTATTTCGTTTTTTGTCCACATCATGATTTCTGTGATGATGATCATCTTTTGAATTTGATTTAATATTATTGTTGTTGTTATTAGTAGTATTATTTGTTGGATTTGGTGATGGTGCTTGAGAATTTGGTGATGCTGTTGTAATTGAATTGTGATTTTCTGTTTTTACGTTGGAGGAATCTGCTGGCGTTAGAGTTGAGCCGGAACGAAGTTTTTGACGAGAGTCTTGATACGCTTTTATTATTTGTTCCATTTTCTTGTCGAGTTCTTCGTAGTTCACCTGTAGATTAATTATAATAATCAATGAGAATTTATTTAATTAGAAGAATTTTAATTAAGTCGATTAAATTACCTTTGGACGTTCATAGAGTTGAATGATAGTCTCACAAATGTCAATAATGTCAGAGTCCTCACAATCAAAAACACGATACCAGGCAGGATTATTTGGAAGTGGAGATTTTGAGATAGCGAGCACTTAGAAATATACAAGCACAAGCTATTGACTCTGGTGTATATTGTACAAATACATTAGATCTTAGAGCATCATTCATATAATTCCTGTAAAAAGTAATAATTAGAATAATTAATTAGAAGGCTACTTAGGTTTTTTGGAATATATGTTTTTTTAAAACGTACCAAGACATTTGTATAAAATTGACATCATCATACATTCCTAGCTGCTGCATATAAACCACAATCAATTTATGAGGATGTTTCACATGGACACAAAATCCTAATTCTTTCAGTACTCTTCTCTCTGCTAGTGTCACATCAGTTTTCAGTTTGACATAACTTTCGTTAAGAACCATGGGTTGAATCAATCTAGAAAAATCACAAGAAAAAACAATTTGGTGAGTTCAATAGAATTTTATATTAAAAAGTTTTGTTGATAAAGTCCTCCAGATTTTCTCTCTCTCCTGTGCACGTTGAATTAATTCACCAATCTTCAATTCTCAAACGTAAGAAGGGGAAATAAATAGACAAACTATAGGAAAACATTATTTTTGTCAATTTACATATCATCATCACTGTTTCTTCGTGTCCCAGGTTCTTAATAGGATTCTCATGCTTTACATTTATTTAATTTAAATTATCTTTTTATAGCAATAAGCATGTTTTACAAATAATAATAAATTCAAAGCTTGAAAGCATTAATTACAACAGCAAGGAAAGAAATATGATTTAAGCCACAGATAATAATATTTTCACTGTAGAATTTAAATTCACATCTGCATACAACACAAGTCCAAATTATAGAATTCCAGTTTCAAATTGATCCAGCTTACAATTTCTATTTGAGTTCTATGGCCATCTGAAATAACAGCTTTGATAATAATAAATAGAGATTAAAAAAGTAGTACAGAATAATAATAAAAGCAAAACCAGTAATACTATAATTAAATATACAATTATTGCAATGTGAAACAAATCCCATTATATAGAACCAGTTCCAAATAAACCAGTGATGATGATGATGATAAAACTTCAATCTCTCTCTCTTTCTCTCTGCACAACAGATCTCTAAAAAAGTACTTCAGACAAAAATTAATGTATCCCATAGTTTGAGCTACTATCAGTGTAGAGTGGGGGAAAAAGAATTAAAGTTGTTGATAATAAAATAAATAATTATCAAATATCTTTTTACCGGAATCCATATGATTAGCAACAACGTGCACAGGTGAAGAAGAAGACATTGTATTGTGCAATGTTTTTTTGCCTATACAATTTAACAATAGTTTCTATAAATTCCATTCATTTTTTTCTTATATAGTAAGCAATTTTCTTTTCTATTATATAATTCTAAGCAATATAATTATATTATACTTACTTTCCAGAACGAACTTGTTTGATATGATGAAAGACATTCATAACATCACGAATTCGACGTGGAGCTTCTTCAATTTTTGAGGCCAAATAAATACAAGCCATAGCTGTTGTTTCCATTGGGAGACGAACGAAGGATTTTGAATAATAAAATCTTTGAAATAATACTTGTCCTGTAGCCATCGCCGTCTGTAATATAATAAAATCTTAAGAAATTAGTATGTTCATAAAATTGCCAGTGTCGAGATCTGAGATGGTGGGTAATAAATAAATGTCATCCACTCGAGATCTATAGATTACAATATATCAACTTTGCTGATTAAAAATGTCATTAACAAAAATGAGTCCAATGAAATAAAACTTTTATTTTACCTGTGGCAATTTTAATAATGTTCCTGATGCAGTTATAAGGTCACAACCAGCTATTCTTAAATCCATTTCTAGCTCAGCGTCTAAATCATCAAGTGATGATGGTGTTGGAAACATTTTGTCTTTTGGAAGTAAAGCATTTTCTAAAGTTAGAATAACTTTTCCATAGGCTTTTGGCATTTCTGGTGGTGGAGCAGAAGTTGCAGGTGCTGTTGTTGTTGTTGAAGGAGTGGAAGTAGTCATTGTTGACTAATTGTTGTAGAAAAAGACCTGCAAATAATAATTTCATAATTAATTAAAAATTTTAGAAATTGTGACATTTTGAGAAACTTACAAAGTTCCAACAGAAATCCTTAAAAATTTGAACTTATTGTTGCGAGTTGACTATTATTGTAAAGGAAAACGACCTGTGAACATTAAAAAATAATTATTAATAATTTGTAATTAATTTTGACACTAATTAAAATATAATTTATGAAAAACTTACAAAATTTTCGGAGAAATCGTCAAAATTTGAAGTTGCCGCCGCGTCAATTCTTCCTAGCTTTCTAATTTATTTAATTTTTCTCATTTATTTTAAGTAATTCTGATGAAAAAACTATTTCAGTAATTAAATACACTAACTATGAACTTAATTAGTACAAAATTGTGATGTAGCTCGTCTGAAATTATGTATTTTAACTAATTATTTAACAGAACCAGACGAGACAGTAAACAGCTCTCTTCTCTCTTCAACGGTGATTTGTAAATGGCGTTTTTTACTTGCGTCACGTAAGCCAGAATTTTATAATGGGGCAAGACGACAAAAATTCTCAATATAATATGAAGATTTTTCATGATACAAAAATCTCTATTTATTTTAATGCTAATTAAACACTTCATAATCCATAATATTTTTTATCTTCTGCTGTCAACGGATTGGGAGCACCACTCAAAATATCTTTTCCCTCAGAAGTCTTTGGAAATGCAATAACATCCCGAATAGATTTAGAATTTGTGAGTAAAGCAACAAGTCGATCGAGTCCAATAGCAAAACCTCCATGAGGTGGACAACCAGATTCCAAAGCATTTAATAAATATCCAATGTCATCAATAGGTAATTTGAGAATTTGCTGGAAAATATATTTCTGTAGTTCAGCATCATGAACTCGAATTGAACCACCACCAATTTCATGGCCACAGTAAACTAAATCATAACTGGATCCAATTGCCTATATAAAAATAAAGTTTTCCCATATAATACATAATCATCACCAATTAACTAATAATAATTAATATTTTTTTACCAACCTGACTAGGCTCACGATAAAGTTGCTCAACATCCATCGGCATAGTAAAAGGATGATGTGATGCTTCCAATTGTCCAGTAATGGAATTTGGTGTAAAGAGAGGAAAATCAATTATCCATAAAAATCCACCAGTGTCCGGTTTGTCTGTTTTATATTTCTCTACAGCTTCACTATGAGTCATCACCTGGAACTTTTGTTTCTCCAGTCTCAAAACATAGATTAAACAAATCTTCAATTAGTTCCATCACATCTTCTCTTCTAGTAAATGACAACTCAACATCAAATTGTGTAAATTCTGGTTGTCGATCAGGTTTAGCTTTCTCATCACGATAACATCGAGCAATTTGGTAATATCTATCAAAACCACCAGCCATTAATAATTGTTTTAGAATTTGTGGTGACTGAGCAAGAGCGTAGAAAAGTCCAGAATGTTTTGTAGCAACAGGGAATTCTCGTGCTCCACCTGGAGTTCTACGGAGTAATGTCGGAGTTTCAATATCAACAAAATGATTAAATTCCATAAAACCTCTGATGCGACTTATTAATTGGGAGCGAAAACGTAACCGTTCTTGAAAAGAGGAACTTCGGAATTCTAAGTAACGATGTTTCATCCGAACTTCTTCGTCGGCTGTGGAGTAATCACTACTTGGAATTGCTAATGAGGAAGCGACGTTGAGGACTTTGAGATTGTCGACTGTTATTTCTATTTTTCCAGTGGTCATGTTCTACAAGACAAAAAATAAATCGACAATTTATATTCTAAATATATTATTATTATTATTATATTTGTTATTATACTGGATTAATTTGCTTTGGTGGCCGTCGATTAACAATTCCAGATATTTCTACAATACTTTCCAATGGGAGTGACTCAGCAATCTTGATCATTTCCTTATCCTACAATAAAACACATTAAATTAGAAACTTGTAGAGTAAATAATAATTAGATTAATTAATTAGTGAGTGTATACCTTGTCTGAAACATAAGCTTGTACAATTCCATAAGCATCCCTAATTAATAAAAACTTTCCACCAACACGTTTAAAAGTGAGCCATCCTGCTAAAGTGACTTTAGAGCCTTCAAATTCTTCTGTGAGTTGGCCACATGTGTGAGTTCTTGTTGTATATTTGCTGGCTGTTGGACGATGGTTCTTCAGCAAAACTAAATTATCATAAAGTTAATTATCAATTAATTATAGTTATTTTAACAAGAAAAAAACTTACAGTCATCATCATAAACGCCGGCATGTGATGATGGCAAATTGTTGTTGTTGTCACTTGTTGATTTCTTGAGTAGTGAACTCCAAGGTGGTGATGATGATGATGACAACATTCTCAAGCATCGACAATGCAGTCCAGCAAAACTTGTCATCCGGTGACATTGTCCTAAAAATCTAATTATTTTTGTTGACATTTTTTTATGCTTAAGTTGATGATTTTGATTCGCGGCGTTATGAATTCCACGTGAGAGAAAAAAACTTTGTTCATTTTTTTCAGAGACGCTATGAAAAATTATGTTTTTTATGAAACAACCAATTAACTCTTAATTGTAATTAAAAATCTTAATTTATTTGCCAGCATGATCAACAATATCAGAAAGCCATGTGATATAACTTTGAACTTTAGTATAAACCGAAGGTAATTGTTGTGAGTTACAATTAGCAGTGCCAAATGAAACAACACCAATTAAAGTGACTTTGCCATTAATAGAATTAATATGCATAAGTGGTCCACCTGAGTCTGTGTAGCAACTATCTTTTCCTTCAGAGTCTTCAGCACAAACTTGAGTTTTAGAATCAATGCGAATTCGTACAGCTCCATAATATTTCCTTTTACATTCTTCCTCAGCCACAAGAACTAACTTCTGCTTTTCTCAAAACTGAAGAATTTGGTATTTCTCCAGTAAACATTCCAAATCCAGCTATGGTCCTCCTGCTATTTTTTTCATAAAAAGTCTCATTATTTTCAACTAATCCTGGAAGACAAATTGAACCAATGTTAGCACTAAACTTTAGTTTTCTTTCCAAGCGTAGCAACCCAATGTCATTTTTGATATTTGGTTTAATTTGGAAATCTGGATGGATCAAAAATGTTGAGACGCCAACAATCTCTGAGCCTTCTTCGTTAACATTGGAAATATTGTAGACACCGATTGTTACATGAGTTCTATAAAAAATTCAATTTTTCTTAATGAGCTTATATTAATTAATTAATTAATTAGTCTAAATTAATTACATATTTCTTGGCTGATGAGAAGCATCCACAAGGCAATGAGCTGCTGTGATGGCCCATTCATCAGAAATTAAGGAGCCACCACATAACAATTGGGAATTTGAGTACAGAGCAATTATCCAAGGGAATTCATTTTGAGCAGCGACACTCCCACCATAAATTCTTGATGGAAAAGCTAACCCACATTCTTCCTACATAAAAAATTAATTAGTACAATTAAAAATCAATTAGTGTCTTAAACTATAATGAGACTGACGTCATTCAAAAACGGATCTTCTCCTATGGCTCGTGTAAGCTGTTGTAGCAGAGTCCAAAAGTGCATCATGTTCTATATCATAAAATTCATAAAATTAAACCTTGGTCCAAAAATTAAAATTCAACTTACTATTGGCCAGACCAGTGACTACAAAAAAATATTCTAGAAATACAACAAGTAATTGTATTAGACTTTGAACGGCAACTGGCACTTGCATTTTTTCTATTTTTTTAACTTCTGATGAAATGTTGTCATTTTGAGTCACATTGTGTAACAACTGAAGAGCTCAAGTTAACTATGAGAAATTGAAATGAAGACTGATTTGAGTTCTTTAGTGCTATATGAGTCTTAAGAAAAAGGTTCTCACGCTAATTCTCATAAGCTATATATGAGCCTATATATACTAAATGCTATATGTATATAGACATATATATGAGCTATATAGACATTAATTGCCTATAGGTATATCTATTGCATATAAAATAATTTATGTAGCTTCCGCATATAATCGTAATGTCAACAGAAAATTACTTAATGTCATTAAGAAATGAGTATCAATATTGGGCAACATCCTTTGGAAAATTTATTTTTCAACAACAGTATAACATCATAAAACAACTTAGAGAATAAAACAACACTTTCTCATAACTTAAGAGAAGAGTCTCAGAATGTATTTTAATAACAACTTCAATTATCTAAGATACGCTTTAGCCTCTGGAGCGACCGCTTAATTCTCTCATCATGAG
Source organism: Oncopodura yosiiana (assembly GCA_009869805.1). Taxonomy (NCBI): domain Eukaryota; kingdom Metazoa; phylum Arthropoda; class Collembola; order Entomobryomorpha; family Oncopoduridae; genus Oncopodura; species Oncopodura yosiiana. The sequence goes on from VCNE01001758.1 coordinate 15,406, forward strand.
TTTGACTCAATCGTGGCATCAACTCTGGAGAATCCTTAATCTCTGGAAGAACTTCTTGTTGTTGTACACTATCCATAATATCAACAAGTTTAACACTATTTCCCCTAACTTCTAACTCTGGAGCAGAGCTTCCAGAAAAATTTCCCACTTTATATTCCATTTTATTCTTAACATCTTTCCATAAAGTTGACAATTCCTCTTCTT
>VCNE01001760.1:0-17269 GCA_009869805.1 Oncopodura yosiiana
AAATATGAGGTAATATATTTCCCTTTACATTTTACAATGCCATGATCCTATGTATATGTAAGCATGAAAGCAGAGCTTATTATTTATCGGTTCTTTTTCACCAGTTGAATTGCCGAGGCCGACTAAAATTTTCAATGTTGAATGTCCTTTTTGTTTTACATGGAGACTTTTTGTGACCTTCTGTCAACTTATTGCGTGTGTAACTACTAACATGAAATTGAATTTAATCCACTAACCTTTTCTCTCTGTGTGTATTTCATTTGTCAACTCTGGTGTAGGAATGTCGTGATCGTGCTGACAAACGTGAATGACCCAAATACTTTTAAATGCAATAGTATAGGTATAAGGAAAAAATGTATGAGTGTATTTATATTTACTTCTCTCAGTTTCTTTCTTTCCTTTTGGGATAAACTACCTGCAAAAGAAGAAAAAAACACAACTTTGACTTTTATCTACTTTTGCTCTAACTGTTTCTACTTGACCAGTACTTTGGTTATATTGTAATATATAGTATATATATGTAGTCAATAAGCAAAAGTCAACCTTTGACGAAAAAAAGTTACTTAGAAAGAAGGAAAAACACGAGAAAGAACTCTTTTACTCTCAAAGTTATTCCCAACGTGGTCTTCAAGGTTGACTTACAATCAGATAAAAAGGAGCTATATTGGTTTCTTTTTTAGTAGTCGTCGGACTTTACTCAGCTCTCTTAGAATCCTTCGTGCTGAATACTGAGCAGTTTTTTACGATTTATGCTAAAATTCCAATAGAAAAGAGCATGAGGTATTCATATACAGTTGACTCTGAATATAATGGTACATCATAATCCTAAAAACTTATGACTATATTTATATAGATACAATTTACATAAAATCATACGATTTTCAATTTGATCCATTGAGTATTTCACTACTGATTCAAAGGAAATATCTTTAGAAAATGATAAACGTGAAACTTTAGATCTCGCTACTATGAATCGGTAACACTGTAGAAAGATTTTACTGTACATTGAGCTACAAATGTAGACTATGTAAAGGTTCGTGGAAGAAGTATCTCATAAGAGATTGAGGATATTGAAGATCGAAAAGCAAAAAAGAAAAGTATTAGTAACGTCTCTTTTAGTCAAAAGCCCATCACTCATTCGAGAGCAAAAAAAGTGAGCACACATACACACGAAACTCTCTCTACTCTAGGAATACTTGAATTTTTATGCATTTCAAATAGAAGAGCAAATCGCTTATAATACCTTTAAGGTTGCATATTGCTTCCATTATCTCTATATTTCTTAGGCTTACTAGATCTCTTCTGTTTCTATTCTATATTGTACATCTTTTATACCTTTTCACCTGTGCATATTGTATCTTTTTCTTCTTGTGTGAGAGCTAGCAGAATGTGAGTCTTTTCAAAGAAGAAAAACTAGAGACAAGGTAAGCTTTTCTCAGAATGTAGGTCACACTTTTGTTTACTTAGAAGTTCTTTGGATTTTTCTTTTGAACTTTACAATATATATATCTTTCGCCCTACCAGAAAAAACACGTTGAGAGAGAGAAATCTATCTCTCTAAAACTTGAAAACAGACTTTTTTTACACACTTCATAGCTTAAAATGCATGCATACAATAATCATACTAAAGGTTTCTATATCTCATGTACGGCTCGTTGAGTTTTAAGAAGAATTTGTGTATTTACTTACTTAGTCACTCTCTGCTTCTCATATATAGCACCTTTTTGTGACTAAAGTTATGAAAAGCTTCTTCACTTACCAAAGACACACACGATAAAAAGAATTGAATAAAGAGAATGAAAACGTCAAGTGGATATTATTACTTGGATGTTTCTTACGACAGAAGAAGTTTTTTGTGCGTTTCAGAAAAGATAGTTGAGTTGAGTATGTTAGTCTAAAAAAACGGAAGAGAAATCTTTTCTTTCTTAGTTCATAAGAGTTTCTTTACTGTGTGCCTTTTGCGAATTTTTCCTTTTATTTTTTCATATTACTTTCAGATAGAAACTTACTTTGCACAGACACCCACAAGTCTTTTGTATACATATATAGCATGTAGATATACGTAAAGCACTGAGAACACATTAAAAAAGAAGAAGCTCAAGTCTATTGTATCCAGCCTCTTTTTCACAATGTCTTTAAAACTTATGCTAATGAAAAACTTTTTTGTCATATTAAAAAAGAAAGCTATATAGCTCGAAAGAAGAATGCCTAGTGTATTGTGTGTACCTATATAATTCTGCAGTGTAAGACTTTCTCTCCCACAAAAGTGAAGATTAGTACTGCGGTGTAGTTTTAGTTTGTAAAAGGATTTTCCAAAAGAGTGGATAGATGTGTTTTCTCTTCTCATTTTGTTTTGTGGCATCATGACTCTCTATACATATACTATTCTATTTTCTGAAAAAAAAGTTTTATTCCTTATTCTCTCTTCAAGATGCTTTAACTTTTTTTCTTTCCTATAGTACAGTTATGACCACCTTTGGAGAAGAAAAAAATATGCTTCAAGTCATGCTTGTTGTTTGTAATATTATTGTAGAGAGTAGAAGAAGATACTTTAGTGAACTTTTTTTCCTAAAGAAATCATAAAGAGTTTTCTTTCCAAGACTCTAAAGTACTCAAGGTAGAGTAGTCAAGTGTAATATTGTAGTCGTCTAATGTCTTATTATAGTTTGAGTAGCTTTTGTACAGTTGAGTATATTACTTTCTATATCTACAGCATAGAAAGCATTAGAGTTGTTATTGGGCAACTATTGTGTTTAAGCCCATTAAAAGAGAATTTCAATTTAGAAAGGTGTCTCTCTATATTGTGTTTTGTGTACCTAATGGCTAAAAGAGTTATATAGGAATTAAAGTTTATATATATAGTTGCTATAAACTAAGACGTTTTGAACAAGAGCTTGGGAAGAGCTGTATTAGAAAGATACATGGTTGATGGTACAAGAAAAGTACTTTATATTTTAGTGGAAAAGTGTTTTTGACACTAGATAGTAAAGTTGATATAAAAGCCAAGTGAATGACATATAAAATATAAAAAGTCGCCTTGTATTGGAAAGGAAGGACTCTGTCTCTTCTTCAGTAGAAACTCATAAAATGTGGTGCTCAAAAGTTTTTATAGTTGAGCTCTGTATCTCGTTTTTTGCACTACTTATATATAGCGGTTTTGACAGAAACTCTCAATATGCTATAAAGTTTGTGCAAAAGATTCTTGTTTAATCTCTTGGACATGCTCTGCCTCTATAACTCATAGAAGCTTTAATACTACTACTTGCTACCTTATGATGATGATGCTACCATTTTAATTCTGTTATGGACAAAATAATTTTAAATACTTTTCGAGGACACTAGACGTCTGAGGCTATTACACAATATCCTGTTATACCTCGGTACATATATTATTGCTTCAAGATAAAAAAGAGTTGAGTTCTAAAACTCAACACTGTACTGTGGTTTAGAAAAGAGTAAGTAGAAGTTACCAGCTCAATTTGAAAGTTTTACATATATAGATAGATTATGAGAGTATAGCACAAGTTTTTGCAAAGTTGGACAAATGCTTCCTTAAGTCAAGTTATATGTATAAAGTGTCGACTCGCTGGAGACTTTGAGACATATCAGAATTTGAGCATATAACATAACTAGAGTTTTGAAACAAGTTTGAAACTTAGGCAGAGCTCAGGTGAAGCATGTAAAAGCAAAAAGGTAAAACATAAAACATATAATGTCCAAAAGAAGTAGCAAACAATTGGAAAATGAAGGAGAGAGTGAAACTGTCCAAAAAACCACTAACGAGCTTTTCATCCAAATTCATGAAGAAAAGTTTTACTTTCAACCTCAAACCTGACAAGAATTTTAACAAGAGAGTCGTCTGGGAGTTGTCTCATGAAACTCTTTCAGATGACAGAAAAATACATTAGTAAGTTTTAAAAAAAGTCAACGCTCCTTCTTAAGTTATCAGCAAGAGATTGTAGAACTGATCTCAAATGTGATTTCAGTTAGTCTCATGTGTGATTTGCAAATAGATAGAAAACAGAAGTCTCTAGTTTTTGAAACAAGACAAAAAAACTATGAGAAACTTTACAACTGCTTAACTGTTTTCAAGCTAAATGGCCAACTGAGAAAATTTACAATTGTTAGATTCTGAATTTCGAGGGTATTCACCCAAAATGCTATTTTATATTCGAAACAAATTCTAATACATTTGAGTTTGAGAAGAACAAGGGCGAATTTTTTGAACCAGAATTTGATAAGAAACACATAAATAATTCGTAAAGAAAGTCGTGCCAAGAATCCTTTACAATTTACAAGCACAACTTGTGTCATGTTGAGTGAGTGTATGAAACCCAGAGAACAGAGAAGCAACTTTATCGTCTTTACTTTGATTTCATTTCCTTAGAGGTAGCAAAATTGCATAAGACTTATAGATTTACTATCAGTTCCTAGACAATAGGCAATAACACATATACATATATATAAAGTTACACAATATACAATTTCTCATTGTAGCCATTTCCTTCTTCTTTTCTATTCATATATAAGGCAATGCAATATATTCACTTTACTTTCATCTCATAATCTAAGCTAGCAATCGACTAAAGTACAATTCTAAGTTATTACCTTTTAAATTGATTTTTATTTCTTTTCTTACATATCTTATATACATGTCGTACAAAATGCATACATGCACTATCTTTTTTAGTACTATGTATTTTGTCGACTTCACTCAAGTGCACAAAAAAACGAGAGTTGTCTATACTTTCTGTAGACTGTGGACAATAAAATGCTTTTTGTTTGATAAGAATCTCTTATTTCCTTCATGTCAGTAATGTATGTGTAAGAAAAAAACAAAAGAGTTCGATGACTTTCTCTATGTGTTTTCACCCGTTTTCTTTAGCAACTTACTCCAATATCTAAAAGAATTACAAGTTTGAAGATGTTATGAGTTTTCTTCCTTTGTACCGTCTCGCCTAGTTTCACTTCAACTTTCTCCTCTGGCGTCACTTTGCCTTTCTCCATAAATCCTACATCACAAATGTCTCCGTCATAGAAATACGCATAGTGTGCAAAAACTATTTGCAATTTTACAACAACAAGTGTAAATAAAAATGTCCATTTAAGGATTTTTAAGCTTTGCTTAAAATTCGTCATGCTCTAATGCTTCTTTATGTTCTCTTGTGTCCAAAAGTACCAACAGCTTGAAACTTGAGCAATATGCTATATATGAACAAACCTCAAAGTGTCGTAAACAGAGTCTATATGATGTTTAGCAACAGGAAGTTTTTGGACATTCTCTCTCTCTTTAATACAATGATGGTTTTGGTCCAGTTTCTATACATTCTAATCTGCTTTTCAAGTCTAGTAGACTTCTGTATTCTATTTCTCTCTTTTTGAAACTCTCTTTTTACACCAGCACTAGCAACGTCAACAACCACACACACAGACCATAGAAATGTACCGAAAGTAATTTAATCACACGGCACAACAAGCTTGAATGTACTATAAAGTGTACTTCTATTGTAAGTGCTATCACTGATAATGCTGCTTTGCTTTACTTCTTCAGTTCTCTCTCTCTCTCTTTCATAATGCTACATGTTGTTCTATAGTATTTAAGCTATTGTCAGTTTTTGCCAATTTGCAACATATTACTAGATATTTATGACACCACAAGATATATTGCTAAGTAAGTATCTACTACACTCTAGAGAGAGAGGCAGAGTTGAGTTGTCGCTCGCTCTTTGTATTGTTTAAACTTGCTCAGCTTTGTGGCTAGGACACGTTTTATAATGTTAGATAAGAATCATTAGGAATAATATTTTAGTAACATCTCTTGTGAGTAAACATGAAAAGTTGTTCAAAGCGGAGAAACTTGGCTTAGTGGTTAAGCGCTTATCTTAGAAGTATATGGCCTTGGGTTCGATTCCACGAAAGAATTTGTTTGTATTTTATATCCCTTTGTTTTTTTAAAATAATAATATGGCTGGCCGCTAGTACAGTAGTGAATTTCTGTAGTAAGTAATTTTAGTGTGTGCATTTGTGGTTTTAGTTCATGTGCAACCAGAGTAGTATACTTTATATATTGTGCACTTGTCTTCCAATGAAAATCTAACTACTCTTGTCATTTATTTCAGCACTACATTTTAGTACAACTCTGTTTCTCACTTATAGAGCTTTCTCTTTCGTAATGTGGGATTCATTTCAAATAGTCAAGTACTTTAATTCAATGTCCTTGTCTTGATTCGATAGAGGCTTTGTGGTAAACTATAGTATATGTACAGTACATGGTTACAAAGCAGCTTTCAAATTCTCAGCGTCATAAGGATTTTATTTCTCTCGTTACTGTTATGCGTAACAACTGTATGTACTATATAGTATCTTTCTTGTTCATTCAATCTAGTAAGCAATCTAAAAGTAAAAAGTGCTTTGCCAGCTAAATTAAAGTAGGACCAAAGCAAAAGAGACTACATAGAAAAGAGGTGCAGATATTATGTTCTTGGTGTCTTCGTTTTAAAGAGTCGACAGATAACGAGAAAGTCTTATGGGAAAATGAACAGAGAAAGCATAGAAATGCTATATAAGAGTATATAAGTACACTATAAGGCATGTGGGAAAAGGAAGTTATAATTGTTTAGAGCAATTACATTACTGTATATTGCTCATTGCTGTGTGATGGTTGCTTATGTAAATACAAAGTTTCACTGTTGAGCACTTTTCTTTATATTGTGTTGTTATTATTAGCACTCAGGCATAATTACAATTATTATAATTTCTTCCAATTAAGTCCTTCGTCTTTTCTCTGCCTCTGCATATATCTTTTTATAGTCGTACTCTGAACTCTTTTTCTCTAGAGATTTGTCAAAACTGAAAATTAATATACAGAAAAGTAAAAAGAGAAGAGTCAACAGACAAAACAAGAGCTTTAAAAGGAATCTTTTCTCCACACTAATTTGTTCACTGTATATCTATCTATATGCTTCACTCCCTCTTTTCTTTTCATTCTTTCTCTGTGATGTTCTTATCTGTCAAGAATTTTCTTATGTCATGTTGTAGGATCCATATAGTAAGTACATAGTATATGTAGTACATAATAGTATAATAAGTATAGTTAGGAACTGGAGTGAAAGAAAGCAAATTAGAACCGACATTTTAAATTATACTGAGTCATCTGACTTGAGCTGTCTTATTCTAATGTCTAAAAGTCATCGAAACTCTTTTCTTTATATAACTTTGTCTTTTTATGCGTCTTTCTCTTTTCCTTTTTCGTCTTACAAAACTCTATATGAGAGATAAAAGTCAAAGTTTTTTGTGTCTTTTTAATACTTTATGTGTATTATATGACGAATGATATACTTTTCTCATTGCAAAAAAGCAGCTCTTTGCTTACTAAAGCAAATTTGTCTAAAAGAAGATTTGAACTTCTCTCTTTTTGACTTCAACACACTAAAATGAGGAAGCTCAAAACACAAGTCTTTTACATAGTGCACACTTTTGTCGTATTTATTAGGTGAAACTTTTTTTGTCTATAAAGAAAAGTGAATAGTAAACTGAAAAGTTAAATATCAGAGTCACCATCTTTTCCTCTTCTTTTTTAAGATAACTCTATGTATAAGAATGTATGAACGTCTCTCGATCATAAAGCTAATGTAAAACTAAATGCTCTCTGGCATAGTAAAAAGTTTTTCAGAGCAGACTCAGCCAAAAAAGTGTGTTTAAAAAGTTTCTGCAAATTTAAACTTTAGAATATATACTGACTGACGACTCTATATATAGTACATATTTTCTAAACGATGAGAGCTGATGATGAACTACATATTATAAGAATATGAGTCAGTGGCAAAAAAAGAAGAGAATCGGGTTAAGTAAACATTAAACATTTAAGGAAGCTCAAGAATAAATGGTTTTTACTCAACACGCGAACAGCACAGTTTATAGGCATTGCAAATTTTAAGCAATATCTCATCTCTTCCTTTTTCTTCATATATTATACGCTTTATACATTTTTTCATGTGTCATCCGAGTAATTTGCTACACTGTCATCAAACTTGTGTGCTAGTTCCTCCAAAGAAAAAGATGGTGCATATAGAAGAGCTCTGAAGTTAAGTGCTAGGCATTATATAGATCTTTTATCAAACTGTCGAAAGTTGCTAGTAGTGCAGATTCATGACTCATATACTTTTTTAGCTAAGAGTAAAGAGAAAAAGTGTTGGATGTCATCACGCAAGGAAAGAACTCTGTTTGTGTTTCTCTCATGAAAAATCCTTGTGTAAATGACCTGCTACTTTTCCGTTGTCTTTGAGAACCTAGAAGAAAATTTATTGTTTCTTCCCTTTTTTCTATAGCTGCATTTGATGCATGTTGTTTGTTTGTTCTGAGATATGTATGTTTTCGACATAAGATAGAGAGAAAGAGAGTTTGAAGCGAAGTTGTCGCCACATATGCACAAGTTTTCTTGATTCATACTCTGCAACTAGCACATAAACTCATAGACACGGTTGAGTTGCTACTAATATTGGTTAGTGGATAAAATTTCCTACATAAATTTTTGGTTTGTCTACTAAACTATATGTATATGAGAAAGAGACTAAAACTCAAGTGGTCCCTTCTACACTTTGTCAACAGAGTCAACATTGCAACTGTTGTAACTGACGAAGCTCAAGTGTATATAAGCTTAAAATGTTGAAAGGCTCAAGAGTATCCTTCATGTTCAAATGTTCGATTTAGAAGTGCTAGAAAGCAAACCAAAACCACAAACTGATTTATATCTCTTTGAAATGACTCTACTCTACTTTCTACTTTTGATGTTGTGCTCTTATTTGCAATACCCTTGTTGTTGTCATCGACCACTTATACAATTTCAAGTCATCTTTTGCTGTATATAGACAAAATATTTCTATAACAGCTCGCTGCTCGCTTTTTGCTGACTCTCTCAAGAACTATTTAATATCGACCCATTTGTGTTCAACTCTAGCTTTCTTTTTAACTTTGAGAGAAAAAAGTTTTTTGGAACTTTATGCTACTTCTTCTCCTTAGATTTTTTATGAGTGCAAGACACGCACGGTCATGGAATTCATTTATACAAATCTATTTTTTAATATTTAAATCATGAGCAATATCATTTCTTCTAATGTGTAAAGGCGTTAACGTTGAGTTGACCTTATGCATGTGAATGACGTAGATTATTCGAGCCATCACCTGCATAAAAATGTCTTTCTATATAGTGCTAGAAATGCTCTCTTATATTGACGTGCAATCTAATTGAAAGTGACACGCGATGCATAAAAAATATGTGAAGCATATATGACACACTAAGAAAAATGAAATTGTCTTACAGTCTTTATATAGTAGAGTTGCGAAAATATCATTAGACAAATATTGCATAAATACTTTATTAAAAGTAATCTTTGTGGAAGTCTCAGGTATTTTAAAAGGCACCAGGAGACATAAGAGTTTTATAAGCATTTTGAGTATTTGACAACGTGAAGAAATGTGTAAAAGCCTAGACGCCAAGAAATTTATTACTCACTCGTCATAATATACTGATATATAGAATAGTACAGTATATATATTCTTTCGCAAAACTTTAAACGTCGTCTGAAAAACTACTCTCGCAACTCAATTTCCTGATAAACTTCAAAACTTTCAACTTTTGCAAAACACAATTTAATTCATGAGAATAAGAAATACGAAACAGCTTTTTCACTCTACTATAAAAGAGATTTTTCTGGCAGCTGCTACCTTACGACATTATATATTTGAGCATTATGACCTGTGTGGACGGTTTAATGAACTAGTTGAAATTTTATGTGAAGCATAAAATCTTCCGCATTTAGTCTAAAGTAAAGTTTTTGAGAAAGGTAGTGTATATATGCATGTATATGTATATATATTGAGTGAGCTGACACAGATGTGTGCGTAAGATGATATCATTGCAAAAAAGTGAGTTGTAAAAATCGTCCCAGTTGAATATATACATATATATATTTCTATGTATTACGTTTTCTGTCTGTTATGCTTCTCTTTTATAAAAATATTTTTTTCATTAGAATGATTCATTGCAAAATGCATTGAAGACTGACATTGTTTTCAAAGCGGACGTTCAACTTTCATCTGAATTGAATATGAAAAGAATTTGTAAGTGGAAAATCCTATCTCTTCAACTTTCTGTCTCTCTATTCAAATTGGCAAAAGTGCTTGGCATTTACATTTCAAATGTGGTTGTTGATATCTTGAATGAAGTGTGATTTCGTCGATAAAGACAGCTGTTGACAAAACTATCAATGTGCTACATCAATACGGGAAGTCAAAAAAGAAAGAACCTAACTCAACTTAAAGCAATGTGAGGCATTTCTGCAAATGTGCTTTCATCGCACTTTTCGGAATTTTTTTCCTTCTCACTTTGTAAATGGCTACATATGCATGTCACGTACTAAGTTAAGACCAAGAAACACTTTTCATGTTCTCTCTCTAAAGAAATGTCGGAAGAAGAAAAAAAGAATTCATGAAGTGTATACATATAAATATATAGGAGTCATGTATTCTCTATCTGTACATATAACTATAGCTTGTTCTATGACAAATGTGACAAAATAAGATCAGGGTCAAATAAGATTGTATGAAACATCAGTCAAACAACACATTTAGCTTTAGTTTGTGTCGTGGGTGGCATAAAGCATGAGCCTTTGTGTATATACATGTTCCACATATGACGACGTGATGTAGTTACAAGAAAAATAACATTGCAACATATTGCCAATTGTGTGTTAGGGTTAAGTCATCATGACAAGATGCTTAAAAATTGCCCATTTGTCATAACATCTCATAGTAGAGCTATAATGTGTATTCTTATTGTATATCAATGGCAAGCCAAGCCAATAACATGTTATAAGGGCAAAATGCCAAAAATATTGTCCCATGTCAAATGAGATGTCAACATATTATTGTATTCAATTTCAGAACAAAAAAATCAATTTAGACTCGACTAATAGGCACTAAAAGAATTTCTTCTCCATTGAGCAATTTCAACTAGAGACTATCAACCTTGTCATTTTAGATTTGCATTTGAAAGTAGCTGAGTAGAAATCTAGTATTCATATCATCAAAAAATCCATTGGCAAAATAATAATGCTATCCATTTCGTCCTCAGTATTTGAATTGAATTGGTAAAAAGGACAAACGTATATATTATAATATGAGAACTAAAGTGAAATAATATAAATTTGCTTTTAGACCAAGACGAGAGAGAGAGAGTAATAATATGAAATATGTAAGAGAGCTATGCAGCTCAAGAGTACTTTATAGAAAATTTCAAATCGTATATATATATATACTTCTTCCTACCTTTTCTAAGCGACATTCACAATTCATATCATCATAAGTACTTACTACATTCTACATGACTGAGGTAGAATGTAGAAATATTGCAAGTAATATTAGAATGTAAAATATGTTTTTATACTTTTAGTACTATAGAACCACTACCACAATGTAGTATGAACTTTATCTACATAATATTACAGCTACAACTTATACTGTCTACATATTCTATGCTATCGTCTCTTTTCGTCTCGGTTGGATATTCAAAAGAGAAAATGTTGAATGCTTCATGCAGAGAAAGTGAATTGCATTAGATTGCATGTGTTGAGAAGAAAATTTCTCTACAAGTGTATTTCATTCCTACTCACCATATACAAAACATATATAGAGATATGAAGCTTGGCTCAAAACTCTCTAGAACATCTAAACCAGAACACATGATATTAGTATACACTATTATATCTACTATATAGTATCTATATAATAATACTAGACACAGTTGGTGGATAACGACACACTTCTGTGCTTTTAGATATATCTCAAAAGCTCTACTCTCTGTGAGATGTATACATGTGTATTACTATTATATAACCAAAACCTGTTGAGTACAGAGACTGTAATTGAATTTTTCACTGACTCATATTTTTCCTTCATGGCTCACAATGAAGGCAAACTATAATAGTCTAAGGGTCCCTGGAAAAGTTTAATAGTACAAGAAGTATACATTTTATATATAAAGCTTTCTACTTTCTCTCTACAGTTTTTCTTACAGATACAAAAAAAAGAGTTCACCTCTTCTCTTCTCTTCTCTCGTCTTCACTGAGCCGAGACAATTTCTTCTCTTTTCTACTAACTAGTACGTTGAGCACGTATCGTAATCGTATGTTCATGTGTTGAGAAGAGAGAGAAAACTAGAACAGGAAGAAAAAGGATGAAATCCTATCCTTAAAATATACTTTCTCTTAGTTTTGCTTCAAAGGAGAAATTCATGAAGAAAGAGAAGAAGAATGCACGTAGCAAATATTAGTTAGATATCGCATGCTCTTCTAACTATAAAGTATATATAAAATCTTCTTTAAGCTATATGTAAGCAAACCTAAGCTTCCTTTGAGCTTCGTTGTCTCAAGAAGAAGACGAAAAAGACTTTCTCTCTCTGGCAGAATATTACTTGGAGTAAAAGGAAACTGTGATCTTAGTAAAAGAGAGAGAAAGTGTAGAAATAAATTGAGTAGAAATCCATTTACATAGACGAGGAGACTATATATAGTTAGTATTATAGAGTAAAGAGTGTTAGATGAGACACAAGCTGAGAAAACTGAGAAGAAGAGAGAAAAGAGAATATAACACACACAGGTAGAGAAAGAATAGAGAGAGAGGAGATTGAGAAAGTAAATGCATTGGAAGATTGAGATCCTTGGAATTTATGAAATTGGTAGTTTTGTGTGTGAATGAATTTCATAGTTTCATAGTGAGATGTAATATGTATAGCCAAAGTGGTATAGAGTATTATAAAAAAGATGAGATTTATATATGGTAGGCTCAACTCATTACTTTTTTGACACCTGAGACTTTTCTTTTATGGTTAGAAAACGATAGTGATAGACTATCTATAGTATGTATGTAGTATGAGAAAAAAGTGATGACATGATAATACTGAGTAATTAGACGAAGAGTAAATGAGCGTCATGATAAAAATACTCTGATCTCAAAATTGCATTCAGAATTACAGACTGGAATGACGAACTGTATTTAAAAGTAATTCCAGCAGTAGCGCTAAATATTTTCTAAACGGCACTTATTCTATTTGTCTCCACCGAAAAAATTTACCTACAACTTTTTCTACAATTAGTCGAGTTGGCATTCTCAAATATTTTTCAAACGGCATCCATGTTATGCAGCTACTTTGCAACATTTTAAAAACTACAATTTATTGCGAAATTCTAACAAAATCCATTCTCAGTCACTATACTACAATAAAATAACATTAGATTGTTTCGACATATTTCCCCCATTTTTCATCATCATTATTTTATTAAATTCTTTTATGTTATTTCTACTCTTTCCTCTTTTCAATCATTGGGCCTCTCTCTTTCTCTTGTACAGTCTAAAAGTCGTCGTCTCTCGCCATGTCCACAGTTTACTTTACTCTAGTTATTTACCTACCGCTGAGTTCTAATGCATCTCTCTTTCTCTCTATTCTCTGTTACACGCATATATACTCACATGCTAAAAAGAGAAAGTCTTTGTAAGACTTGACTCCAGTTTTCTCTCCAGAGCTCAACTCAACTCTCTTTCTATCGATCCATGTTATGTTCACTGACTTTTCTCTCTACAACATCTTCTTACACTCTCTCTCTTTCTCTGGTCATCTCATCTCAATCTTACAACCCCTATATGAAGAAATGAATGTGTTGTGTATAATAGCATTGTGAAACTACAATGTATAACATTCCATGTTTTCTTCTGTAATGTAAGCATGGAATATTTTCCTTTAGTCCATTGACTTTGTAGCTGCCAGACAGATATATATATAATGCTAACGTATGTTCTTATATCCTTCTTCTTCTTCTGTTGCTCAATATAAAGTATATATGGACCACTCTATTTTCTCATCTTGGACTAATATGTTGTTAGTCTTAAAACCTTTTTCCTCATAAGACTCTATATAGTCTCTGAGCTACTACATATATTACATCCTACTAAATAGTGCAAGTCGAGCAAAAAGTAAGACAAAAGAGGAAACTGATGTAGGTAATAGTCTTCTTTGTAGAAAGAGGAAGTGAAGGTGAGCTAGTTTTCTTCTCAGACTCCATCTCATCTCTCTTTGCCTTAATCCTTGCAAAAGCTAATGTAAGCTTTGTGGCATAGAGTAATAGTTATGTGTTATCCCATTATACTAACTACTTTGAACCAGCACTATAGTAGTACTATAAACCATATTCCAAAATTTTCTGAACTTGGCTCAACTCTTTTTAGTTAAAGGAGGAATAATTTGGAAGAGCAGGAAATGAATTGAGTATTGAAGAAGACGAAGATTTAGTCTGTAGTTGAAAGACTTATGAAACTTTTTTTTAATTCACTTTCAACTCTGTATAGTATAGTAATCTAAGTATTTGGCAATTCTTGAGAAACGTCTAGAAAAAATCACCAATTTCAAGGAAACAATATGTACACGTATCCGATTCTATTTACTAGAATTGAGAAGAACAAAAGTCTTCTTTTATTTTAACAGAGGAAAGGAGAGTCTCACTGAGAGAGAACTCTCATTTTTTATCATGAGACCAAAGAAGGATGATGATGATACTTTTCGTCGTCGTGTTGTGTAGTCACACGGGAATTAGCAGAGACAGATAGAGAAGAGAAAGAAACATCTTATAAGCTTATAAAATGTTGTTTCTCTATACACAACATGTAAAGAGGTTGAAGAGAAGAAACTGACTGAGAAAAAGTCAGTAGAGGAAGAGTAGAATTTTCTGTTGTGAATTCAACTGAATGTTATTGCCGTATATCTCTTTGCTATCTTCATGTCATTTTTTATACTCTTCGATAAAGTGACTTGTGACACGTTATCAGGAGAGTAGTTCGTCGACTAGAGCCAAGTCTCATAGATATTGATATCGGATATTAGTTAAAGAGCAAGGAGGAGGGAGAAAAAGATATTCTTCAGAGACTAACATTGGACAGCTATTACATTAATATAAAATATTGCATTACTTTCTAATACTTTTGTGTATACAATGTGCATGTATATCATCAGTTGGTAAAGAGTTGCAAATATGGCTATACAAAAGAGAGGAAAATTCTTTGAATGTATGGAATGTTATTGTCAAAGGCAAACAAAAAGTCTCCAAAAAAACCTCTACACTTCATCAGAGAGAAAATAGATAAAACTTTCTGATGACGTGTATTTCAGCAACTGTCTCAAAATAAATGTGAGAATGACATGACACACGGACGGAGACTTTTGTCTCTTTTTGTTCTCATCTCATGAATACAATAACTTTTTGAAAAACACTCACCAACCAACCAACAACCAACCCTTTTCTATATATATAATATATATTTCGCACACATGTCACAATACTCTATTGTTTTTCCTATGCGTCTATCTATAGCATTGTAAATAATATAGCGCGACGCGCTGTGAGAAGAGCGACAGAAGAGCTTTTGCCATAAAATATTTTGTGAGTGTATGAAAAGGATATGGATTAGTAATCATTTTGAGACATAGCTGACGAAGTTGTTGGAATCTTGGTGACATCCAAGCTTTCATTTCCATCCAAACAACGTTCTCTCCTTCCTGTAGGCATTGTTGGCTGCTCTTCTTCATCTCTCTCTTCTTCTTCATCTTCCTCTCCTTCTCCTCCTCTTGCAACTCCTTTCAACTCTGGAAGATTATCCTCATCTTCCATCTCCATTTTTAGAACTCACACTTCACTTATATATATTTCTTTCCTTCAAACCAAGAAAAAAATGAGAATCTCTCTTTTCTTAGTTTGTGCACTGCTGCACAAGTTCACACTGACTTGGAAGAGAAGTGTATATAGCTTCAAATATTTTTTTTGCAGGGTAAAGAAAAAGTTTAGCAAAAAATCACTGAACAAGTTTAGCTACTTCCAAAAAACTCTCACTTATTTTCCCTTTAGTGAAGCATGAACAAGTACATAAATACTAGTATAAGTAGCAATCCCTTTTTTACAGCTTGTCTATTAGCACATGTGATGTCATTAATGTGAAACGGAAATGAAGTTAGGTATATGCGTAAGTATGCAATGCGAGCACTCTCAGAGTTTTTCAGTTCAAGGGGAGAGTTGAAACTGCAGTTAAGGAATGCGATTTATTTTTTGCGTATGATTTTTTTCTCCTTTGCTTTTTTTGCTGTGTGATTACTGTCACAGTGTCACAGCAAAGTTTTGTTTAGTTTCAAACTCATTTCATTTCAAATTTGTCTCTGATGGGCACTTGCATACTTTGTTATGTAATATTTAGCAACAGTATATATATAGGAAAATGTGTAGAGTTTTTTTTAAGGATAGTATATAGAAGAGTATGAGATTAGAGGCACTACAACAGGTAAAATTCTTCAAAGTTGACAAAGTTTTTTTTAGGTTTACGTTGAGTAGAGAGTTGAATGTTGAATAAATATCACATTTTCTACAAGGCGGCGGGTGGTGGTTGCATTTGGTGAGAATTTTTATAGGAGAATGAGCATGGTTTATTATATATCCAAAAATCACAAGACGAATGTTTTTTTTTCTTTTTCTTCTCTCTATGACTGAACCAGAAGAGAACTGTGAGTCATTTGTTCTCCTTCTATAGTACACAGTGGCTGATGATAATAACAGGAAGAAAATCACTGCGAAAAACACGCACACAATTATTTTTTTATATAGAGAGAGAGTATAGTCAAGAGGAAAGAAAGAATGTGAAAGATTCTTCTTTATCAAAACAACAAAAGGCTTTGAGAAGGTACAAAAAGGCCGAGTAGGTTGACTTTTTTCGATGCTTTCTTTTTACTTACAAGGTACAAATGAGCCAAGAAAGTAAAATCATCAATAAGGGAAATAAAAGGTTAAAAAGAAGGTGTACTTGGGGTATACAGAGATTTTTTTATGATGTTATTCAACACGGAGCACTGCTCTGCGTCTCTTCTTCTTCACAAAAAAAATTCAAGAGTTAATAATCCATTGTTTGATTAGCCATACTCGACAAGTAGATGAATGTTATTAGTTGGACACTTAGTCTTAAATAATTTTGTCAAAATTTTACAACACATGACACACTTTCACTATAATACTATATATACAACATACAGAGTTGTAATTACACTATTTATTATTAATTATACCTAAGAACTCACTACAAAGAGCTATAAGAAGTCAGTATATGAGGTCACAATGTGGACAACACGACACAACATATAGTGTAGTTTATATAGTGTGTATTTCTTGTGTGCACTGTACCATTT
>VCNE01001761.1:0-15373 GCA_009869805.1 Oncopodura yosiiana
CAGAAATTGTTGTAGCAGAACCAAAAGAAGAGACTAAAATTGAAAAGTTAACAACAACAATTACAACAGAAAATGAATTGATACAAGAAAAAGTTGATAAAACTGAAACTGTAGAAGAAACTAAACATGGAGTAAAAACTCATGCATCTGATGAAAACTCTAATTCAACACCACCCTTTGCTCCACCTTTAAAGAAAATTAAATTGGAGAAGCAAAGAGAAAGACAAGATTCTCAAAGAAAAAGTAGTACAGGATCTACTGGCTCTGCAGCAGCAGCTAAAATATTATCAAGAGAGAAATTGAAGAAAAAGAAGGAGCAATTAAAAGAGAAAAATACTAAAGGCAAGAAATTGCATGATGGAGAAGGAGATAATGATGATGGATTAAAAAAGAAAAAAGAAAAGCCATCACATTTTATTGCTATTCAAGTTTCTGATTCAGAAATACAAAATAAAATTGTAGATTTGCAACAAAAAATGCTAAGTTCAACTATTACTAGTTCAAAAGCTCATCATCACTCAAAAACTGCTGAAATATTTAAAGATACAATTATTCCTAAAAATAAACTTCATTTTACACTTCATGTATTTCATGCTCACACTGAAGAGAAAATTCAAAAGTAAATACAGCTTTTCTTTTACTATTAATAATATGATATTGATATTATTTTTATTTTATTTTATTATAGAGCCACAACTGGACTTTTCAATTGCTTTTCAAGAGTCAAATCAGAATTTGATACTAATCCATTGAGCCTAAAAATTGGTGGTCTTGGCCATTTTCGAAACTCTGTAAGATCTTTGTTAATAAATAACACAGTGCGTAAAACAATTTATAATTTCTATATTTTCAGGTGATTTTTGCCAAGATTCAAGATGATCAACAAATTTCAAGACTACAGAGTTTGACTGAAAGTATTCGAAAGGAATTTGAACAATTGGGAATTTCTCATGATGAGTCACTTTTTAGACCACATTTAACTATTGCTAAAATGTCTCGTTCAAAAAAATTGAACAAATTGGTAAGCACTTTTTTTAGTAAACAAAAACTTCAATATGATATATGACATTATAGTAAGGTTCTTTATTTTCTTTCCAGAAAATTAGAGCATTTCCTTCTGAAATGTGGTCTGATTCTGCTAATGACTATTTTGGAGAACAAAAAGTTGAAAGTCTTCAACTTTTGTCAATGGTTCATACTGATCATAACACTGGATACTATAAACGTGTTGCTGAATATCATTTTGTTGATTCAGTTGATGGAAATGGAAATAATAATGATGAGAAGAAATCATCATCAACAAATGAGTTACATAGCAGTTCTGCTGAAGTATCATCTACATCTGATGCAGAACAAAACTAATTGTAAGAATATGAAATGATCACAATATTTATATATACTTACTATATTATATATTCATTCACTTCATTATACTATACATTATATTAGTATTTTTCTGGTTGTATGCCATTAAAAAACTATAAACCTATTATAAATCTTACTATTTAGGTTGATGTTGGTAGAATTAGATGTTATACTAATGACTGTTGTTATATTATGACTTCACTTTTACTGCATGTTGTTGTTTTTTTTTGTGTATGTCTTTACACTTTTGACATTTGTATTTAATAAATACAAGAATTGTTTGACTCTACTTCTACTTATTATAAAGAAGTGTAAGTAATATTTTTATTAATTCATACAGGATTATTTCAATTAGGAAGGAGGTAATAGTATTGCATTTTGGCCACGTTGTTTTTTACTGACCCATGCATTTGTCCACTGTTGAAAAGAGTAATCTTCAGGAGATAATCGATCATAAACTTGAGGTACTGGAGGAGACAATAAATGATTGCTACTACGACTATTTCCAATAATCTTTTTTCTTGTACTTTTCAATGCATTCAGGACTCTTGATAATGGTAATCCGGTCATTGAAGTTTTAGTAGACGATTTTTCATTGTCATTAATAGATTTATCTGAGCTCTTCTTTACAGCTTCCTTTCCTGTAGAACTAACTCTGAGCTGTGATCCATTAGGTTTTACAGATTGTATAGGTTTCTAGAATATAAATAGTTTAGTTAGATCTCTATTCATAAATATTTAAATGTATATTCTATTCTTTAGTTTGTTTTACCGGAGGTGGAGAGCGAGAGAATTTATTTGTTGTCGGTGATATTAAATTTCCACTTGATTTTGACCTACTACCAGTTTGTGTTCCAGTTGACACAAGACTCGGTCGTCCAAGATGTTCTACATCTGCAATTGATGTTGTGCTTTTACTTATTACATTAGTATTGGATGATGATTTGATCTTATTTATTGTTTTGTATACTGGTGACGACTCTGTTGTATTATGATTGTTGTTCTCTTCTTGTAAATCATTACTATGATTATTACCAGTAACTATTTTACTTGATACAACTTTTCCATTAGAGTCGCTTAAAACAGTTGTAGTAGTTGTTGTTTTTTGACTTTCCTCTGCTTCAAAAAAAATTTCAGATAAGGTCATATTGTTAGCAGTGATTTCAGGCATTGTAGTAGGAGTAGCAGCATTATTCTCTTCGTCTTCTTCTGGCAATTTAGAATTTGCAGTAGAAGTTATCATCAGACGTTTTGGTACTTTTACGCCTACATAGAAAATAACATAGTTTTGTTGAATTACTGATAAGAGAATATTACTTTATTCATGTGATGTCATTTGTCATATTATGTACCTCGACTTTGACTCTTGTATTTTGAGTCATCTTCTAAAGTACAATAGCCACTTATTGTATTCGTTGAGTTGGTTGCAGCTAGAATTTGCTGTTCTGTATCACTATCAATATCACTGTAAACAACTGTATCATAATTTGGTTCATGATACATTATTTCTTTAGCTCTTGGCAATGGTATACGTTTATTGATAAAATCTAAATAGTTTGAACTGGGGTACAAATTAAAGTTAAGAAATCCTAATGATGTTCCAATTTGAAAGAGATCTATATATGTCATATAAAAATTTAATTTAATTGTTCTTAAGAAATATTAACTAGGATTAACTAACATGTATCAAGCAATGTTAAGATACGAAGCCAGCTCCGTCGTAAAAAAGAATGTTGCGAATTTTTAAAACAGTCACATTTAGTTTGAGCTTGTTCCTTTTTCAGGCAATCAACTAAATGACGAATATAAGCTTGAAATAATTCTTCTGTTAACCATGAACTACAATTTTCATCAATTAGAACTGTGATTAAATTTTCTAGCCCCCATAATCTACAAATAAATGATGATACAATTTTAGATTAAATATGAATATTTTCTAATAAATAAATAGTTCAATTACCTCCTTTGTACAATGAGCAATACATTTTCCAATTGCTTTACATTACTCTGAATTTTAATGAGTTTGTCATACTCATTTGCTTTCAGTACACCACGAATCACGAGACCTTGTGAAATTTGCTCAAACTCAACTAAATGAAGTATTTGTGCTTGATATGTCACAACAATTTCAGAAACTCTTTTGAAATAACTATGAATAAGATGTGGACATAGAGAAGATGATGCAGACATTTTGAACAAGTCAGAACTAAAACTAAAATGAAGCTAACTATATAATTGGCTAAAGTTGAATCATTTACAATAAAAGATAAGATTACTAACAATTACAACTTTAGCAGGTATATACGTGCTAATAATATACCGATAACAACTGCACTTTATTTTCCATGTTGTATTATATTATGAACTTTGTATCATATTGCATTTTAACATTGCATGACATGATGAAAACAACAAAGTAAATAACACGCAATTGAGTCAAGTACACTTAACTATATAGACACGTATTTTCAGTACTTCAGACTAATTAGATACAGTTTAAAGTCTAATGTACATTCCTTTTAAATTGTACTTTTACCTGTCATTGTACTATGTGTATGATTGCATTGCATGAGTACTAAATAATTGGCTCTCATAAGGTTCCCGTTTAGTGATACTGTATTCTGCTAACATTCTCAGCAAATTCACCAGAGATATTTCCTATGCAATCAAAATGAGCGACGACATAAGTCTCACCAGAAGATGCTGAAGCTTTACCTATGCCAAATTCTTTAGTACTTTTCCATACAAGTTGTGTAAAGTTTCCTGTACAAGTAATTTAGCACTTAAAATCATGATAAACTTTTTTATTTAAAGACTTTTAAAGTTTATCTTTACGTGCACCAAGTTGATGATCAGGCTTATCAAAATTATATGACTTTGCTTCATTATACCAACTATCAATTGGTTGTCTTCCATCAACAATTGGATACGTTGAATAATATAAATTTTCTCCATATCCTCCTCCAGTATATCCAAGTTTTCCTCTTTTCATACAAACTTCAGCCCAATCCTGAGCTAAATTACATAACTGAAAAAAATTGCATAAAATATAAAGATTCAGTAAAGTTATTATACTTGTAAAAAAACTTACAATTCTATTTAATTTTAGCTTTGAAGCTCCATGTCGTTGGCGAAAATCATTGGTGGCTCTTAGAGCTTGAGAAATAAAAGCTTCGTCCATCATCCTCACTCAGTGGTTTGTAATAAACTGAACTGACTGTGAGTAAGAAATTCTTTGATTCCATTATATTATTGTCGGTCTCTTTTTTCTCTGTTATATATGAAAGTCTAACTTGAATACTGTCACCAGTAGTCCATGTATATGGTATATAAAGGGCAGAGAAGTACCAGGTGTGACTAATAGGCCAGTAGAAGTAGTAGCAGAAAAAAGTCAATCAATTCATCTCTTTTGTCTACTTACAATAATATAAGAGTGTAATACCAGCACAAGCTATACATCACTATA
This sequence comes from Oncopodura yosiiana, assembly GCA_009869805.1. Lineage (NCBI taxonomy): Eukaryota > Metazoa > Arthropoda > Collembola > Entomobryomorpha > Oncopoduridae > Oncopodura > Oncopodura yosiiana. Next base: position 4,832 of record VCNE01001761.1, read on the forward strand.
TATACTCTTATATACTCTTTCTGTAGAAAACTGCATAATATTACTTGGCTTAGAAGTAACTTTTTCGGAAGTTTGGGTCATTCAAATGAAGAAGAAGAGAGTTGTGATTGAGGTTGAAGGGAAAATTTGGGTAGAAGCACACCTGACATAATAATGACAACGTAATGACCACATCAAACTAGAAAACTTATCGACTTTCCATTAAATTGCACTTGAGTTGAAAAGATATTATAACTTTGGTGATAATCAGTGCCGAGTACTTCTTTGTGCCACTAATTATCGTTTGCTACATAATAATATAAGGTCAATGTCACAAAACGGACAGGAAGTATTTATTTATTTTATTTTAGTACAATGTATGATGTATACAAGGAAATTTTATGGTACTGCTGGAATAAATTTATAAGCTTCTCCACCAAGAATGTCAACTCTTAAAACTTTGCCGTCATCTGGTAAACCAACTCCTCCAGTTGCAGTTGTAACAAAAAATCCATCTTCTCCTTGAAATTTTCCCCAAGCCAATGAAGTTGGGACTCCAGCAGTTGTAAGAGTCACTTGATCAACAATTCTAGATGTGTCTGGATCAATTTTAACAACTCGACCTCCAGCATACATTGCTGTCCACAAATAACCAAATTTGTCAATGGCTAATCCATCAGGATATTCTCCCTATTAAGAAGGTAATAGCAAATTCATTTTATGTTATCAATTATCATATATACTATTAAATTAATTAGACTTACAGGAACAAAATCAGGATGAGTATCACAATCAATAAAAACTTGTCGATTGGCTATACAAAAAATTTTAATTAAGAGTCAATGTTAATTAAAGTGCAATAAATACTCACTTGCATTTCCAGTTTCAATGTCATAGTCAAAGACATAGATTTTTCTTCCTTCAGAATCATTGAAATACATTTTGCTTGCAGCAGCATCATTAGTCCAAGTTATGCCATTAGAAATACTAAATCCTTCGGAAACTTTGATAAATGAATTTCCATCTAATCTATACAATGATCCACCTCCTTCTACTACTTTGCCTGTTTTAGGATCATCAAGAACTGTTCCTATAAACAACCTTCCACGAGGATCACATTTTCCATCATTGAAGCTAAAGGAATATAGAAATAAAGACTTGTAACTAAATTATCTCAGTGACGTCTGCTAATTTCAAATCCTCTTTGATTACCGTTCTCTGCCTCCTAATTCTGGAGCCACAGTTGCAAGTATAGTATAAACTCCAGAAGACCAATTCAATTTCCTAACTTCATTTCTGTAACTGATAATCAAACTTCCAGGCTCATTTTGATAAGGAATGACAATAGTGACTAAACCAGAAAATGTAATTTTTTCCAAGGCTCCTGTTGCTGGATGAAGTCGGCAAACATGAGCGGCGAAGGCATCCACATAATACAAGAAGCCATTTGCCTCATCCCAATATGGACCTTAATATAATTCAAAAATTAATTAATATATTTAATTTACTATATATATATTTCCAAGTTACAAACCTTCTCCCAAAAAGGATACATCATTTGTGACAGCACGAACTCGATAGACTGCTTGTGGCATTTTTGTAGAATTTCTACTAGTAGTTGATGAAACAACAACAGTAAGTAGTGTCAAGATGAGACACTTTACAAACTTAAATTTCATTCTAACAAAATGTAATTGCTTGACTGCTAGTGCAAAAAATGATCCTTTTATACTCAGCTACTATAATGAAGTGACAATGGTCAGTTATTAATTACGCAATTAAGTTAAATAGATTTAAACCACTAATCTAATTATACAAGAATTTATGTGTTGCAATTATGTACTTATAATGCCACGTATTTACTTAAGTGCAAATAATGATAAGGATAAAGTCAATAATAAATTATTTCAACAGTGTGGTTATATTTAAATTTTCAATGTTGATCCAGTTCATTTATTGATTTTTCTAGGTCATGAACATATATACGTGTCAATGAATATTTGTAATTGTCAAAAATTACAATTAGATGTATTTAGCATTTTTTGGTAGGTTCATCTCTCTCCTAAACATGTGCTCTCATTCTGTTTGGATCCAAATAAAAAGTAGACGACACATTTAGATCACACACAGGCAATGATAATGCAAAATGCGTTTTTTGTCATCGCAAAATACGAATGAGTTCATCAGATTCTAAAATTAGCAACTGAGAGAGAGAGAGAGTAAAAAGCTTTCTGTGAGACATGTGTACATACTTATAGTACAGAAAGAAGTTTCTAAATTTTTTGCTTGCTTCTTGCTTTTTATTGAATTTCTTTCTTTTTGCACAAAGACATTATATTTATATTCTACTTCCATACAATTCTTTTAAAAAATGACATCAATAGTTGCTGTTCCAGCATTTGCAAGTAAGTTAATTTTTTTTAAACTAATTAAATTCAAAATAATATTAATTTTTTTATATAGTTACAAAACAACCACGTCGCTCTCGTCATCATCGTTGTAAATTAGCTCCATTAGCTGTGGAAGAAGAATTTGATTCAGAATTAAGAGCAGCTAAACCAGATTTATTACCACCTTTAGAATTGATTGAAACTCATATCTTAAAAAAATTCAGACAATTGTATATCATCAGCAAATGCAACAATTGAACTATCAAATGAGCAAATTCAACAAGCAGCAGATCTTGTGATACAAAATCATGTTATGCATGTCAGAATGGCTGAAGATGCAAAAAATAATGATGAAAATACTAAAATTGCATTACAAGATATTCTTCATAATAAAAAGAAATTAAGTGAAAGAGAATTAGAATTGGAAAGAAGACGTGCAAAAATTTTAGCATATGATAAGGAAAGAAATGAAATTATGAATAAAAGATTTGAAGCAATTAAAAATCATCAAAAACTTACAGCTGTAAGATTACCACTTAGTCAAAGACATAAGCATAGAAAGACACTTGCAGAACTTGTTGAAAATAGCAATGGACAAATTAATACTAATGATAGTGGTGTTGGAGGCGAAAATAATAATGATGAAAATAATGAGTCCGAAGAAGCTGCTAAACCTTTAAAAAGCTCAATGAAAAGACGTGAATCAAAATCAGTAGTTGATGCATTACATTCAATAATTGAAAGACGAGGAAGTCATGTTCAAAAGCCACATGCTGTTATTTACATTCCAGTTTTATGTAATTTTTTATGCTAAAATATTTGATTATATTACAAACATCAGGTGAAAGCTATAAATATTTATATTTATTATAATTAATATAGTTCCAACATGTCCTCCTGGTCTCGACAAATTACTATCATCTGAACATATTTTCATCAAGCAACGAGAACGTAAGTCGTTATTAGCAAGTAAGTAATGGAACAGACTTCCTATGTTGCTCTTGCTCACTTTATATCATTACAGAAATATACATCTTCTCATTCAATTATTATATTACTCTTTTACTCACTCTCCTTACTATACAGTTTATACACACATACAGAGCACAGATATAAGTATATATGTCTAGTCTATGTATGTATACAGACAAATCCCATGTTATTATTTCTCTAGTCATTAATTTTAATTGACAAAGTACTATATATACTAATAATAATAACACGTGTGCTTTTGGTTCTATTTTCTCTCTTACAGCTTTAGCAAGAACATTAGACACGTTTGATATATTGGACTCGACTGGCTCACTCATTTACATTGCAAAAGAGACAACAGATGCATTTACAAAAATATGTTGTGGAATGTCTATTTATGGGCAGGTTAGAATTTTCTAATCCGACTTCTTTGTATCTTTATTTAGAGTTATATTCATTAATTTATGTTTTACTTTGTATAAAATTTTATCAATGGCTATAGCCTTTCAGCTTGTCAATAAGAAGCGTAGCTCCAGAACCAGATCAAGAAGTACTTACTGTGAAAGCATCCCCAGACTGCTGTGGAAATTGGGTATTTAAAAAAAGAAATAAATGAAGACTAACAGTTTTTATTAATATTTCAATTCTTTCTTTAGACTGGATATGTTGGTCAAAATAGTATAAATCTGGGATACACTAATCAAGATTTAGAATGTTGTGCAACACGCTACTCTGTATTTGAAGCTAGAGGAGAAGAATTATTTAGAATTAGCATTTCTCAATCTCTTGATAAAGTGTGCAATTTCGACTGTCTTATTTGTGGTGTTGGAGATTTTGACGTTTACTCTTGTCGTCAGCAACAAATTATTGGTAAACTAAGTCGTAATTGGCCTGATGTTCTTATGAGTCATCCAGTATCATCTTTACTTCGAAAAACATCAAACTTTTTTGGAATCAGGTATAAAGCAATTAAAAGCATATGCATATAATTTTTGTCAACTTCAATCAATTAATCCTCATAACATTTTTCAACAGTTTTCCAAAGCAATTAGCTGTAAGACAGAAAGCATTGCTCTTATCTTCAAGTATAATGGTGGTAAGTAATATACTACATACATTTACTCAATTATTTGAATTTAAAATTACATTAGATGCACTTTATTATTCTCTCTTGTGATTGCAGTATTTCAACCACTTTCAATGATGATGAATATTCATATAATCTGTAAAATGTATGTACAATCTGTGTCACTCTACAAATATATGTGAATGCTCAATTAAACATGAAATGTTACATCTCTCTCTCTCTTTCAAACTAATGAATAAGTAATATTACATGTTGTTGTCATCGTCCAATTCTTTCTTTTTTTCTACATCATATGTAGTAGCATCAGTGGCCTAGATTTTTACACAAGAGTAGCCTCTAGTCAACAGAGATTTGCAATCACAATATATGTATTTACTTTTGCTTTCTCTACTACGTGCTGATTCTACTGGGAAGATGAGTTTATCTACTTTCTCTCTCTCTTCTTCCAACAGCATCATCATCAACATCATCCATTATCAAACAAAAAAGAGAGTAACGACAACATCATAGAATGGAAGAATATCTATAGTTCTTCATCTAGAGGCTATAAAGCACATTTAATTTTAGGACAATAAGTACCTCTCTAGCTCTACACATCTATCCCTATATAACTATAACAGCAAATGCAATTGGTTTGATTTTCTACGACATGCGTCTATAAAAAAGCAATCTATCTACATAATGCCACTGTGTACTCTTTACTATACTTCTCATATACGTAATAAATATGTGTGGCTGGCTTGGCTACTTGGATAGAGGAAAGATTCCTATGTAAATCTTTCTATGTCTCCAGAGTTCATCTCGAATGGAATTCATGTTACATAGTGTTGTACTACTGCATATAGTATCCCTGGAGAAAAGTTCTATACTCTATATATACAACACACAGAACATTTGTACTTGATGCATACACTTCAATTACCACAGATCTATGTACTACTTTTGACCAGTGAGTGAGTGAGAGACTTTTTTAGAGTAACCACAAATACATTTTGTTATATAGATCGGTATGTTGTTATCTTGTGGCTACCTAAAATGCATGATCAACATTTGTTCAATGTTCAGAGAGAGAGAAGTATGGAGGTCACTTTTGTTGCAAGAGTTTTGTCTACATCCAGCTTTTTTAGAATTTAAAAGTTTAGTTTTGTTGTAGTAATGTAAGCAAATCCCAATAGAGAACTATATATATATAGAAGACATTGTCTAAAAATTGGACCAAATGAGATCCAAATAGAACAGTAGAGTGAGTTGTTGGTTGGTTGGTATACTTTCTCTATAATATCTACAAGAGAGTTTCAAAGAGTAAAAAGCGACAGCATCAGTAGTAGTAGGAAAAGTTTGAAATTTATTCCATATGGTGCTCTCACTACTTGGAATATAATGTTGTGTCATGTCAAAGAGTCTATTTAGTTACTACAGTTCATCTTCTCTCTGTAGACTATCAGGTATATATTATATAAACTACTAAAACTATAGTGTATAAAATAGTCAATAATATTACACTGTAGTTACAACAAAGTGTGTACAATGTTATGTCACAACACAAGGTTGTCAACCTCCCAAAAACTTCATCCATCTCAGTTAAATTGCACTGCATAAGCAACTAAGATAGCTACAAGACCCAGAGACTAACATAAATATGTGAAACAATACAACAACTGTGTTCTCTTCTTAGACAACATCACTCACCAAAAAGAAAACAACAATGCAGTTTTCCCTATGGTATGCCAAAGTCTTCTTGCTCTTCATCTACCACCAACATGTCTTTTTGATGTTCTAATGGAGAATGGACTAGTTGCATAAAAGATGAGGAATCTTCTTCTTCTTTTGCCAGGTTTACTATATAAGAAAAGAGTCTAAGGGCAGATGAGAGCTCACCTCTTCTCTTTTTCTGCTGTTTTGACCTGAAGTGTGGTTGAAACTCTTTTCTTTAGTGCGGTTTTTGGTTTTCTCTTCAAGTCTCTACAATACTTATTTGTGAAGCCTTTTTCAGTTTTTCAGTTGTGGTTGCTTTACTTATATACTCTTTGCCTTTCTTCTTACTACAGCTTTTGAAGAGCTTAGTAGTGGCGAAGGGCAAACTTCGCTTAAATAAGTAGTAAGTAAAAGTATACCTTTCGGCTATATATTGTGGCTTAGAAAATCATTGAGCTTTAGACTCGATGGCTTATGTCTTTCGATATGGCATATTAGCATCGATCTGTATTCTGAATGAATCTGAGTAGAATGGTTTAGTAAAGGAAGAAGAAAAAGCAGAAGAAGAAGAGAGTAGAAAGCATAGAGAGAGCACAAGGTTGTAACCTATATTACAATTGAGGAAAGAAGAAAGAAGAAGGAAGAGAAAAAGGAGCACATATATAGCACACACTTTCTCTTCATGATCTAGCCATAAAGCCAAAAGGTTGTAACTTGTAACCTATATTCAAAAAAAGTATAAAAGTTGTGCTACTGGATGGATAATATTAGAGATGAAATTTCAAACTTGGACTACTACTACTACTCAAGAGTTTTATTTAGGAATAAAATTGTTACAAAAGAGATGAAGGATCCACACGTTTAACCTATTTGTAATTTTATGAGAATGCTAAAGTTATATAGCCTGATATTCTCATATATAATACTTGACTCACACCTACATACACATACATGTATATGATTAAATGTAGGAAGCAAATGATTGTGATTGATTGATTTTGTACGAGCAGATTTCATACTTCACCAAAGGCAATTTTGAGGATTAAATAAATCATGAACGTGTATGTAATGATATGATGAAATTCTCTTATAGAATTGAAAAAGGCTAATATATGACGACTATCATTGGTCAAAATGGAAATCCTAAGCCATCATATGAAAGATGAAATGAGTAATTAGATCCTAAAAGAATATACTAAGCTGAGCTTTTATTATTCTTGAAGTTCTTTCAAATATATTTCTGGCTATCATTATAATCACCACTCATACTCTGATGAAGAGGATTGACCTCTATTTTTTCTTCTGTAGTTACTTTTTCTTTTTGATGATGAAGATTCATAGCCACTTTCCAAAGAACTAGAACTTGCTACACGTCCGTAAGATCTTGATGAAGAAGGGCGTCTGGGAATTCGACCATATACAGCTTTTACAAGGATACAGAACATATTTTTATGTTGTAGGTCTTAGTATTAGTTAAAGATGTATTAAAATTCCTTACCTCGTTTTTCAATATATTTACTTTCTGTTAATAAACTTTCGGAGTCACCATCAAGTTGAATAACAGGATCCTCATTGACATCATCAGGTAATTGCTGTGCAACTAAAAATATTTGATAATTAATAAAAAGGTTTATAATATACAATAGTACATTACTTTACATTACCAGAATAGATGAAAATGAAACACCACAGAAATACTGTCAATTTAATCATAATGCTACTAAATGAAAACTAATATTGAAATTAACATTGCTTAGCATTATGAACCAGGAAGTATATATATGATACAAAACTTTGCTTCCAGGAATTCAACTCTTGGTAAAATTCCATTACTTTGGGAAATCTGCTTACGTTGATTACATTGTAGAATGAAACTCTCATAAAGAGACACAGAATGTCATTTGCTTAAAATATTTCCTCATTTGACTTGTCTATATTGTCTACTCACTCAACGTAATGTCATAACGAAGAGAGGGAGAGAGGTAACATGACACAAAATCTTGTAAATAATGTAGTTTGTCACTGTCCCTTATGAATTACAATTGCACGTGTCGTAATCGTAAATGATCTTCAATCTTCATCATCATTGCAGGTAAGTAAGAGAGAAGAGAGAGAAAGTATACTATATTCATAGAAGAAGGTAGTTGATCTCATCTCTCTCTTTCTGTCTTTTACTAAACGTAACACGTGTGCGTTGCTCTCTCTCTCTCTCTCTCTCTTCTATTGCCTTGTTACTTTGAATTTGAATGGAAAGTAGTTAAGAGTATAGACTCTTGCAATAATTCTCTTCAACCAAAATTCATGAATTTAGAAACGCATCAAAAATTCAGTTTCAAGTATCCCCAAGTATCGTGGTTTATACATAAGAATAGAAGAGAAAGAGACTCAATATAAAGTCTGGAGGCAGTAGAACACTAGAACTTTGTATGTAGTCTATGTCTAGTCAATTTTGAGTTAGTTTCAACATGCATTACATTTTACATTACCCAAGAATATACATACATATATACAAAATATACAATGTATGTATGTGCAGAGAGTTTTATAGAATATGATCTATATATAAAATTGTCTTGTCTCAACTTTGGTTAGTGTGGGCTCCATGTAGTATCATACTAGTACAATATTGTCCTATCGGATTTTTGGATAAAGACTGAAAGCTTTTCTGTTTGAATTTAGGATTTTCGGAACTATGCCATATAATATGCTCTCTCCTAACATTTTATCTCTGTTCTAACAGGATATCTCTGCAAGTGCCTGTGTAAGTTTTCTCTTCTCTCTCTCTCACTCTACTATTGCATTAGAAGCATCTAAATATATATAGCACACGTATATTTCAGAAAGGAAGGAAGGTTACATAGTACTATACTATACACTTTATCAGTCTATCACTATTTCACTGTTTCACAAAGTTATATATCATCTACGACACCAAAGGGAACTTTAGAGTAAAAGAGAGCGTTGGAATAGAAATTCATGCATTTCAAATCGGGAGGAAAATGCGTGTATGGAGAGTAAACTCAAGAGCCATTTGTAAGTAAACGAGAATGTTTACTTAAATAGCTTTTCACCACCACCATCAGCCAAAAACGAATGCTACTCTAACTGTTACGTAATCATTATAGAAAAAGCAATGCAACATTGCTCTTGAGAGTATTACACTACTATCATTATATGACTATCTGATACACTAACCTCTTTTATACTTCATTGCTTTCTCTCTCTTTTCTTCTTCACTTAGCATATAAAGATATACTATAGCATTATATAAAACAAGTTCTGAATTGTACATGTGTTTGTGTCTTTAGAGTCTTACTCTCTCTCTCTCTTTCCCTTTTCTCAATATCATTACTTCAGGGATGCTTTGCATGCAAAAGACGAATTAACTTGTAAATTCTCCTTTTCCTTTCAAGCTTTTCACGTAGTAAATAGTAAGTAGTCTTATATCTTTGCTAGTTATGTGAGGTATTATTGTGTGTAGCATAGTGCATTATGTGTTGAATTGCTAAATGAATGAAAATGTACGTGTATACGTGAAAGTTGGAAATGAAAGCAACAAGATCAACTATAAAGTTATGATAGGAAAGCAAAGAGACACACAGAAAGAGAAAGATATTATTACATATTATGAAATGACTTTCCCAAAAGTTATATTATATGTTGATGTGATGATGATAGTATGAATTGGTTGATAACGAGAATTATTATGATTATTACTACATTGTCTATTGTGTGTACAATAGACTGTCGTGTCTTTGATTATGAGATTCAAAGGAAAATGTCTGTTGATTATCTGATTGATGTCGTCATTGTGAAAATGTAAAGACTTTCAAATGATCTAAATATATCAATATCAACCATGAAAAGGTTGCTGGAGAAAGTAATAATGGCCAAATGAAATTTTGTTGGAGAGTGAAAAATTTGACAAAATTTTGCTAACTTAAAATTATTGAAAAAGAAAATTATTGTGTAAAAATTGAGTGAAACATCATCAGACCTGCAAACAAAAAATTAAATAATGTTGCAAGGTACTTCAATAATATGCAAACGGCGTTTTACTTTCAAAATAATTGATTCTTTCCCAAAATACAAGTTTCTTAAAATAAAAAGGTTCATTATGTCAAGTTTGCTAAAAATAAACTCTATGTCACTGTCATACTGCCAGCGTGTCACTTTTGTTTTAAATACTTGCTGCAAAGGTGTTTTCAACAGAAAGACGAGGAAGTTGTTTGCAAAGTTTACTCAGGGGAATTTCTAGAATACGAGATAGTAGTAGTAGAAACATGGTACATTTTCACTTTTTTCTCATACTAAAATGGTTCTAGACTTTCTCCTATCTTTCACAATAATGCAAAACCTCACTTTACTTTATCTGCATATAATATTGTATGTCTTTACTATTCATATGCCATGAAACTC
>VCNE01001763.1:0-10255 GCA_009869805.1 Oncopodura yosiiana
TTAAAAGATAATAATAAGAGAAGAAATGATAATATATAAGAAATCCACAAAGTGAAATTTTTCATTCATTCATTTTCTTACACAAAAGTTCATCATTATCCATCGTTATATATTTTTCTTATGACTTTATTGATCATTTGTCATTCTACATACTATCAATTTTAAGTTAGAAATCTGAATAAAAGCAAAAAAAATAAGAAAAAATAACCATGCATTTCAATTAGTAGGAAAGAAAGTAGTATAGAGAGAGAGAGATTAGATGACTTTAAATTATTTTCGATCAATGACTTTTTGATATATTATAAGTATTCTACAGCTACAACAAATTGAATGTGCACAATAAAAAAGTGTAAATTAAACTTCTTCTCTCCGTATAGTTTTCTGATTAGCTTAGTCATTCACACTGATGACATTATTTTATGCCTTGTTACATTCTTTTATGAATATGTATTGAGTATATATCTAGTTGAGTAACAACAATGTAATATATATTATTATTCTATGTTATGTGTGTTACAGGTCTTCTATATAGCGGAGGAGGAGAAAAATTGCACAACAATTGCCAAAAAATAAATTCCTTTCCTAACTATTTATACAGAAATGGAAATGAATAAAGAGTGAAACCGGTTCTGTGTGTATTTAAATGAAAACATAAGATTATTGACTTGGCAGTGTTATACAATACAAGTGTCAGAGTCAGTGGGACTAGAGTAAAATGTTACAATGTTAGTGTTACAATCTTCTCAAGTTGTGCCAATAAAAATAGTGATTTTGAAATTATTGACATTTGTGCAAATAATGTGTCAAACAAGAAATAGCAATTCCTTATTATAGCAAAAGAACAACAACCTCAAAATAATAGGATACAATGGACTTGTTTCCTCAAGCAACAAATTTAAATTTTGTAAATACATTAATTGGAGGATGGTTCATACCAATTTTATATGGAAGTATAGGAACAATTCCAGCTTTATTATCTTTATATGCTGATCTAAGCAAAACGAGTGATTCTTTAAAAGCTAATAATAATGTAAAAGATAGTAGGAATGTATACGATTTCATAGTTGTAGGAGCAGGAAGTGCTGGAGCCGTAGTAGCAAATAGATTAAGTCAACATTTTTCTGTATTATTATTGGAGCGTGGAGGTGATCCGAATCCATTATCTAGTGTTCCAGCTTTAGCTACAGTTTTAATTAATTACCCAGAAAATGATTACATGTACAGAACTGTACCGCAAAGGTCATCATGTTTGTCACTAAATAACAGACAAAGTTCGTGGTCACGTGGTAGAGGACTTGGAGGTAGTTCAACACTTAATCTAATGGTCTATTTAAGAGGTCATCCCGAAGATTATAATCATTGGGCAAATGTAAGAAATATAAATAAAGTATATTAAAAATCTTAATTACTATATATATGAACTAAACTTATTTGCTAGATCACTGGTGATTCACGTTGGACTTATCAAAATTTACTACCATATTTCTTAAAGTCTGAAGACTACTGTGTTAAATGTGAAACAAATACCAAATGATGTTTTTGAGCGTAAGAAAATAGATTAGATTTATGGAAGAATGAATTTTTAAATGCTAAGTTATCTACTTTTCTGTACAGCATACTATCATCATAGAGGAGGTTTTCAATCTGTTGGAAAACCTGATTATCGGCCATTAGTTGAAGAATTTCTACAAGCATGTGAATGGAATAATATTCCAAGAGTTGATTTAAATGGTCCATATCGTGAAGGTGCTGCTGCTGTGACATATAGTCAAAAGAATGGTCGCAGATGGAGTACTTACAAAGGCTTTCTTGAACCAATTTTGGGTCGAAAAACACTTACTATACAAAAATATGCAAGAGTATATAAAGTTTTGTTTAGAGGTGAAAAAAATGAAGCATATGGTGTAGAGTATATTAGGTTGGTTTTTCTTCTTTCTGTTACATTGTAAATTATATATTCTATGAGAAACAAATGAATTAAATTCTTGTTACATGATTTCTTTCACACACACACATACAACAACAGGCATGGTCAAAAGCGAGTAGCCTTTGCAACTAAAGAAATTATACTTTCTGCTGGTGCATTGGATTCACCAAAGATATTAATGTTGAGGTGAGTAGTATAATAATAATATGAAAATTTCCCTTCAATCAATGTTATTTATTGTTGTTACATTTTAAATTTAAAATAAATTTGATACAGTGGCATTGGTCCAAAGGAGCATCTTTCACCACTTGGTGTAAGTATATGAATGAAATTTCTCATAATTAGATAGAAATGAAATGTCATGCAAACTTATTTCTATATGCAGATTAAAGTACGTGCTCACCTTCCTGTGGGAAAAAATGTACAAGATCACATTGGAACTTTTCCAGGACCATTCATTGTCAATGCTCCTAAAAGTTTTTTACTGGATAGAGATGTAAATCCATTAAATGTAGCTCGTTTTGTAAATAATGGATCTGGTACAATGACAACAACTGGGATTCATGCAAATGCATTTTTTACTTCATATCGTGCACAAAGAGAAGGTCAGCCACATTGGCCTGATACACAATGGATGTTTCTTGGACTTGGAAATTGGGGAACTATTGATGAGACCTTTGCTCATGCATTTAATGTACGAAAAGATGTTTTGAAAAAATTTATTGATCCAATCAAAGGAACAGATGCATTTCAATTTACTGTTATGTTAAGTCGGTAAGTAAAATTATATTAGTATTAGATTGAAAAAAATTTGGGTTCTCTTTCCAAACTAATGATGTTATGTATTCTATATCATTTGTTTCAGCCCAAAAGCAAGAGGTGAAATTTTTCTTAGATCAGCAGATTATAGAGATGACTTAATAATGGATCCAAAGTATGAGACAATTAAACAATATTATATTGAGTTATTTCAATAATAAATATGTATATTATTGTACTTTTTTATATAGATATTTTGAAGATCCGGAAGGAAGTGATATTAGAGTAATGGTAGAAGGTATAAATAAAGAGAAATTTTCCCCATAAACCTTTAATGATAAACATCAATTTATTATTATAGTTTAATATTACTAATGTGAACTTCTACTATATATATAATACTCTTTTCTAAGAGCCAAAGTTACGTTTTGGCTTTATTATATGCACTACTATCATGAGAGAATTACTTATAGCGTGACGATAATGATAAAAAGTGTGTAGTTGGCTATTTAACTTCTAAGCTCAATAACTTTCGATTTCTTAATTTTTCTGTATCTAATTCCGGTCATATTAGACAGATAGTAAAACCATTATATTACATAGTATACTAACGTTTTATAGCAAGTTACTTTATAGTTTACATAACTTTACAAATCGTTTATATCTATCTAATTGATATTAAATTATTTATCTGTTTTTAGGTGTAAAACGCTCTGTGTATATGGCTGAGAATGCTCCTGCATTTAGGCGTTTAGGAGCTCGTTTATCTCCTATACCGTAAGATTTAATATAATCATAATTGACTTATGTAATAGGATAATTAATTTTATTTATACTCTATAGATTTCCACCATGTAAAACCTATGAATTTCGTTCTGATGCATATTGGGAGTGTTTTACTCGTCATTATAGTGTTTCAATTTATCATTACTCTGGTAAAGACTATATTATAAAATATGGTGACTTAAATTGAAAATATATAAAATATTCCTACATTAATTATGCAGGAACTACTGCAATGGGTCCAAAAGAATCGCCCCATTCAGGTAAAAAATATACTTTTCTGATGATTACACTGATAGTTGAAGAAGCGTTTAAAAAATGTTTTGTTATGTCATACAGTTGTAGATTCTGAACTAAGAGTTCTTGGAACTAAACGCTTACGAGTTATTGATAATGGTATTATGCCATATGTTGTTACTGTCAATACCAATGCAGGTATGAATGATAATGACATAAATAAATGAAAATGTTTTTGATTCTTTATAAATATTTGGTAAATTGCTTGTATAGCTGCCATTCTAATTGGTGAAAGAGGAGCAGGATTTGTTCTAGAAACATGGAGTAGTTACATGAAGAAAAGCAAGCAAGTAGTATTTCCATACTATTAAATAAACAAATGAAAATTTAAAAAAAATTGTTTCGCTTGTTTGTGATGTTCCTATATGGTCTCAACTAAAAAATAATATTGTTAAATATAAAAATATTTTGACTGCCGTGTTTGTACTCTATATAAGACACATTGTATACCTCCATTATATATATTTATTCAAATAAATATAAATATACTAATGCTTAATATGTAAGAGTCCCGACATTCAATGCATATATCCTCAATTTTGGTTACTTTCTGATTTTAAGCATAAGCATCTCTAGTCGTCATATGTAAGTATAATTTTACACTACATTAGTAGCGTATATACTCATACACCACAAATTACAGCATATAACTCCAATTTAATCCAAATTTTCGCCAAAATACATGTGTATATCATTAGTATACAGTGTATACACAGCATAAATACTTTTACATGATCTATATGATTGCTATACGCTGTCTACTACTTAAAAAAGAAGTATATATGGTGTAAAATGTTCAAAATCCAAAATTTTATTTATTAGCTCGTCAAAACTTTCATATACACCTGTAATACACCTTATACACTTGTCATATACCATCTTATACAACAAAAAGGTAAAAATATCATCCTAAATATGGCAAAAAGCTTGTCAACTGTGGGGTTCGAACCCACGCCTCCTTACGGAGACTGGAACCTGGATCCAGCGCCTTAAACCTCTCGGCCAAGTTGACATACACGTTTGGAGTCTGATAAAGAGAGCTATATACCTACGGAGTAAATATACAAGATTTACAAAAGCTAAACTATTAAAATGTGTNAACCTGGATCCAGCGCCTTAAACCTCTCGGCCAAGTTGACATACACGTTTGGAGTCTGATAAAGAGAGCTATATACCTACGGAGTAAATATACAAGATTTACAAAAGTTAAACTATTAAAATGTGTTACAATTACGTGTATACGTTTAATAAACAATCATAATGAGTGATATGGCGTGTATACACTACAAACTAATGATATATACATATATTTTGGTGAAAAATTGGGATAAATTGGAGTATAGAGCGTATTTTGTGATGTATGAGTATATAGGCAACTAAGGTAGTGTAAAATCATAATTATGATGGGTTACCAGTGTTATACTCGAGCTATATATAGATAGATCAGCCATACAGATATATATGCATTTTTTTTGAAGTCGTATACGGTGTAAAATACGCTACAAATGATGTAATACGCACTAGTGTATAGTTATGCAAAACGGTGTATTGTGCATTACATTGACACTTTATGTAATGTGATACATCTGACGTATACAGATTTAAATCGCTAAATATGATAAATAAAACTTGTCTGCAGTGTTAAGATTGTTATACATTAAAAAATTATGGCAATTAACTAATCTCTTCACAAACTTCAAATTATGTCCTATGTCGTTTACCAACGTAGTACACTGATTACATTTAGAAATGTGACGTATCCGGATGATATGCACACTAATTTTATATTATGAAAAAAATATCTGACATTTTATATTATTCTATTTTGCATTTCATAGAAAATTCTGACATTTACAACAATTTCTTATTTCATCACTTTATTACTTTCATTCAGACTCTCTATGAAAATATAAACACCGGCTCTGGTTGCAGTGTTCTTTCTACCACCTATCTTTTACCTTTCCAGTGCGCAAGAAAGTTTCCAAAAAGCACTTTTCGGGAAACTACGTAAACATTCCTCAGAGTCGTCGCAAATCACTAAAAAATGTTTACACTACTCAAGAGAAAATTTTAGTTAACATTCTATACATATGTGATTTAGTTGTAGACATAAAATTTAATTCCTTTCCTTTTTCCAGTCTCATAATTTGTTACACAATGTAATAATTTACAACAAGTATCAATGTATTTAGGATAAAAATCAAACAACTGCCAATATGTTGGGTCGAAAACAGAGTTTAAGACCTGAGCCAATTCTGGCTGGTAAGTTGATATCCAAAAATTATTATATTTTAATTTCTTGATACAATGTTATCATTCTCGTCTTCCTATATTCTATATAAAGACTATGGTCCAGATGAAGCACTAAATGAAAGTACAGATATAGAATGGGTTAATAAGGTTAGTATTATGCATGCAAAAGCAACTAGTATACATTCATATTCCTCTAGTGAGTTTATACATTGCATTAAAAATTTATATTTATTGCTACTTTACTTACTCTACACAGAGCTGGGTGAGACACTTGTTGAGACTTTGTGCTTTATGTTCCCTTATTAGTGTTTGTCTCAATACTCCCAAGTAAGTTTTTTATACAAATCTAACTACAATAAACGACTTCTCAATATAAATGTGTATTATTATTATACTCTCAACAGAACATTTGAGCGTCATGAGTATTTGCAATATGGGACATTTATTGCTGACTTGTCTGTTACATTCCTATTTACTGCAGAAATGAGTTAGTAATTTTTCTGTCTATCACAGATTTAATGTTCTAACTAATCAACTTTATTATTTAGTTGCCAAAATGCACATTAGAGGAATTTTTCGTCCTCAAAGTGCTTATTTTATGGATAGATGGTAAAATAATAAAAAAATATTAACCAATTCAAACTTCAAACTAATTTCAACTTTTTAAATAAATTAGGTGCCGATTTGACTCTAGTATGGTTTTCTTCCTTTGGATATCTGTTATTCTTCAAATGTTTGAAATGATGGATTTTGCACCACAATACTCATATTTATCTATATTACGAGCACCAAGACCATTAATAATGATTCGATTCATTCGTGTATTCCTTAAATTCTCAATGCCAAAATCAAGAATTAATCAAATCTTCAAAAGATCTTCCCAACAGATTTACAATGTAACATTATTCTTCCTTTTCTTCATGTCACTCTATGGACTTTTAGGTGTTCAATTTTTTGGAGAATTAAGAAACCACTGTGTTTTGAAAGGAACAAATGCTAGCGAAATTACAATCAATAGTTTGGCTATTCCAGATACTCATTGTTCTACTGATAATGAATCTGGCTATCAATGTCCCGATGGGCTTGATTGTATTCGACTTGAGATATCAAAATATAAACAAGGCTTTACTGGCTTTGATGAATTTGCAACGAGTATTTTTACAGTATATCAAGCTGCAAGTCAAGAAGGTTCTTGGGTTTATGTTATGCACAGAGCAACAGATAGGTATTCAACTATTTAAAATTCAGAAGACTACAATTAGAATTTGAGACTAATTGTATATTATTGTTTTTTATGATCATAAAGTCTTCCTGGTTGGCGAGCACCTCTTTACTTTACAACATTGCTCTTCTTTCTTGCATGGCTTGTAAAGAATGTTTTCATTGCTGTAATTACAGAGACTTTTAATGAAATTCGTGTTCAATTTCAACAAATGTGGGGAAGTAGAGCAAAAGGTCGATTGACAGAAGAGCAAATTACAAAAGTAATACATATAAATATACTACTTTCAATAACACAGTAATATACATATGATATCTTATACCCGGTCATTCTTTACAGATACTTATAGGAGATGACTATTCATGGAAATTAGTTCAAATTGATGGTGAAAAACAAAAAGGAATAGCTCCAAAACCATTTCAGATTTTATTACAATCAGCAGCATTTAGATTATTAGGAATGTGTGCAACTGTAGCTAATGCAGTAGTTACTTCTACTATGCATTTTAATGCAGATAGCAGAGATGAAAATAGAGATTTAATTACAAATCAATACTATTACATTGAAATGGGGTTTACAGCATTTTTTGGATTAGAAGCTTTATTCAAGATTTGGTGTTTAGGTCCAAATGGTTACTTTCGTCAACCAATTCATAAATTTGAACTATTGTTAGTAGCTGGAACAACTATTCATTTATTACCATCATGTTATCTGACTGGATTTACATATTTCCAAGTTTTAAGAATTGTTCGTCTAATTAAAGCATCACCAATGTTGGAAGATTTTGTTGGTTAGTATACAACAATATGTATGTATAAAGTGAACTAATTTAATGTGCATTTATTAATTCTTATAGCAAAAATTTTTGGTCCTGGAAGAAAATTAGGCTCACTTGTTATATTTACAATGTGTCTTTTAATTATTACTTCGAGTATGTCTATGCAACTTTTTTGTTACTTGTCAGGATTTACAAAATTTGAAACATTTCCTGAAGCATTTATGAGTATGTTTCAAATTCTTACTCAAGAAGCTTGGGTTGAAGTAATGGATGAAACAATGGTTCGGTAAGTATCAATCAATCTACATATAAATAAATATTAATAATTCTTCATTTTGTTTTCTTTTGTAAACTCAGAACATCAGATACCATTGCCCCAATTGTTGCAGTATATTTTATTCTATATCATCTATTTGTCACATTGATTGTCTTGAGTCTTTTTGTCGCTGTTATTCTTGATAATTTACAACTTGATGAAGATATTAAGAAATTGAAACAGCTTAAATTTAGAGAGCAATCTGCTGAAATTAAAGGTAATGTTTTCTTAAAAACTTCATTTTTCTCTTAAAAAACAATCCTTAAATATTTTCCTTTTAGAATCCTTACCTTGGCGTCTAAGAATATTTGAAAGATTTCCAGATTCACCTAGAATGGCAAGACTAAATAAACTTCCATCAGATTTTATACTTCCAAAAGTTCGTGAATCATTTATGAGACAGTTTGTAAATGGTAATTATCTTTTACAATAATAATAATAAATCCATAAATTGTCATATATTATATTTGTTTAATTTGCATTAGAAGTTCAAGATGAAGATAATATTAACCCAGTTCTTTTAGGAAATCATAAACTTAATCAATGGTGTCAAGATGAACCTCTACTATATAGAAAACAAAAATTTTTGAAATTATTAACACCCACACTAAGATTAAGAAGTATGAACAAGATTTTGAAAAAATATTTTGTCATTGCTTTGATATCTGACTCTGATAATCAACGTATGATTCTTGGAGATAGTGGTCCAATACCACAAAAAATTGGTCAACAAGCAACTGTTAATTTTAAACATAGATTTGATCAAAGAAAATCAATGAGAAGAAGTATTAGATCAGGTTCATTAAAAATGAAACAAACTTATGAACATTTTCTTGAAAATGGCCACCCAGGTTAGTTTTTGGTTATTAATTTATAATTTTTTCAAAATTTTTGAAATAATTTTGAAATTTTAAAAGCAGGAGCTGTAAGTAGAATGATACGTAGACCACATGATATTGATATTAAATTATTACAAGCTAAAAAACAACAAGCAGAAATGAGAAGAAATCAAAGAGAAGAAGATTTAAGAGAAAATCATCCATTATTTGATACACCATTATTTTCTGTACCAAGAGAAAGTGGATTTAGACGTATTTGTCAAACACTAGTTTCTGCAAGATATGATCCAAAGCTAAGAGATCCAATAACAGGACAAGAAAGAAAACTTAAATATAAACGGCTTCATAATCTTTTAGGGCTTGTTACATATTTAGATTGGATTATGATATTTGTTACAACACTATCATGTATTTCAATGGCTTTTGAAACTCCATCTTATAGAGTTATGGATCATTTTAGTCTTCAAATAGCCGAATATGGATTTGTTATTATGATGAGTTTAGAATTAAGTCTTAAAGGTAAGTAATATTTAAATATGAAATATGATGAATTATGTTTTAAAACTGTTTTGGTTGTCCTTATTTGTTTAGCACTTGCTGACGGCATGATCTTTACACCAAATGCTCTACTCAAAGATGCTGCAGGAATTTTAGATTTATTTATTTTTATTGTGACTGTCGTTTTTATTTGTTGGTTACCGTCAAGTGTTCCACATGGATCTTCAGCTCAGTTAATTATGATATTAAGATGTAAGTATAAGTATACACGACAAAAAGTAAATCTTATTAATTTCTTCCTTTTTATAATGTAGGCTTGCGTCCACTACGTATTTATAATCTTGTACCTCACATGAGAAAAGTTGTCTTTGAGCTCTGTCGTGGATTCAAAGAAATTTTACTTGTATCAGTTCTTTTAATTGTTCTAATGTTTGTATTTGCATCATATGGAGTACAATTATTTGGAGGTCGATTAGCAAGATGTAATGATCCTACAATTACAGTTAGAGAAAATTGTACTGGAATATTTAGAAGAAGAATTTTTGTAACCAAAATGAGAGTTGAGCCAGGAAAAGATGAGAGT
>VCNE01001764.1:0-10986 GCA_009869805.1 Oncopodura yosiiana
TCTCTCTCTCTTACCAAAAATAAACCATAATTCACACTCTTGTTGGTATTTACTATCATGCTCCATAATTTATGTCATTATCAATTGTTTTGCTATTTCAATAGTACATTTAAAAACTAAATATATATTCAAAAAATTATTTGGAAAGAGAGAGAGATAATTAGTGTTTGAGAATTTTCAGAAAGCAACGGTTTTGAACAAAGTATTTTGCCATTGATCCATTGATGCTCTCTAGTGAGGAGAAATACTAGAAGAAGGAAAAGTCACATGAGAGAAGAAGATACCAATTTCAGAGTTTGTAAATATTGACGAAGAAAATGTCAAAAAAGTTCCAACTTGGCATTCAATCATTTTTAATTAACAAATAGCATTCAATTAAATCAATCAACTAATTTGGCATTGACCTATTCTCAATTAATTCCTAATGGGTTCCAGAAATTATCGTGGCAAGCCTGCAATCAATGCAGGTAAGTTATTTAAAAAAACAAATCTTATATACCAAAAAGCAAATATTGAAATTACAACTTTCTTAATTATGTAATTAAACCCAATTAGATGCAGACCTTATGGAATCTACTAATCAATCAATGGCAGAAAATCTATCTATGAAAGTGACACAACTCAAAAGTGTAAGCTTAATTAATTTAATTAAAACATTTTTATTTGATTTTAGTGACGTTGGTGACTTAACAACAGGAAAAATGATTATTTAGTTAAATGAGAAGCAACGTGGCTTAGTGGTAGAGCACTTCCTTCAGCTGTGCAAGGGTCTAGGTTCGATTCCCAGCTAGGGCAATTCTTTTGGTTACTTTCTATCATTTTTTTTTCCTTTTTCTACTCTCAGTCAATAGAGTCACAAATTTTGAATTCAAGAAAAGTTTTTTATTTTTATTTTGCAGTAATTAAGAATTAACAACAACATTGACAAGGGTACACAAATACACATATGATATATCACAAGTATCTACAAATAACAAATCTTAATTGAAACAATTTGAACTCTTAAGAAATTATATTTAAATTAGTCATCAGAAGTATATAATAAGTAGTAAGGCCATTTATTTGGAAACCAGTCCGAAGAAGATAATTCGTGTTTGTTTTTTCATCAATATCATTTGATGAGAGTTTTGTCTATATATATATATATGTCAAATGTATGTCAGTCAAGCTCTCTTAAAATGTATAAATGTCTATAGGAACACACAGTTACTAATAAATACATTTTTGTTCTATTTTATTTCTTATACAGCTGGCCATTGATTTAGATACAGAGACTCGTGATCACCTACCATTACTTGATGGTCTAGGTGATGACATGGAAAGTGGAAGTGCAAGAATGGGTGGCTCATCTGGGCGTTTAAGAAATCTTGGTCGAGGTCGTTTGGCAGGGAACAAGCTCTCTTGTTATGTCGGAATGTCAGTCGTTACAATACTAGTTTTTATCTACTACATTTTCTATCCACTAGCCTCAAAAAAATGAAAAGGAGACATTTTATATATTAAACTTGTGATTCTACTATTTCTACTACTCGTCATCGTCGTTCTACAAATTTTCGTCTTCCGCGATTTACTACATTTCAAAATTTTTCTAAAATAACTAGTAAAAAATTCAGCTATAACAAATAGAAATAGAAGAGTAGTAATAAGGAAAGAGAAGAATGATGATGAGAGTAGGAAATTGTGTTGTATAATTGTTACGCAATATATTAGAATATTTGCTACGTGACCAACAATACTACAAATAATATATCCAAAGGAATGAAGTAGATAGCCAAATGTATCTGTTTGATCTGATCTTCCAACCAAATACTTCATATGTCGTGCCCAAGGAAGTGCAAATAATGAAACGAACCATGTTACACTTTCTGACCATTGCATTGTATAAACGATTGGTGATGCGAGAACTTGATAGCCCTGTAAAATAAGATTAATAAATTGTATATCAAATATTTAAGAAGATAGAAACTGTACTTTGTATTGTATATATAAAGGTGAAGAAGGGTAGTATAAAACTATGTTGTGTATATTTATAAATAGTTGTCTAGGTTAGTATTTAGTTTGGTTTCTAGGTTAGAAATACAAGAATGGTGACTATTATTATTATTCCTTTTGAACCCTAAGTCTATATTCTAAATATATATTTCTATACTAAATATAAATATTATATTAGGATATTAATTCTATATATATATATATCGTTTCGCTATATATTTCAATAAACATTTACCGTGTGATATTGCAATCTAATATAATTAATTAAATTCATGTTTTTTTATAAATCATACCAGTAGAGTAGTAGGAGAGTGTTGAACCATCAAACTTCCAAATTCCGCATCACTTATAAAAGTGTCAATATCAAAGATATCCTTGTTTGAATAATTCCGTACAAATAATTGTCGTTTCAGAAAAGACTCTTCCAAGTAATGCACCACAAGATCCAAAAGTTCCAACAAAACAAGGACCCGAACAAGCTGCTGGAGCTACACCAAATGGAAGACGTCCTAAAACTAAAACACACATGGCACATCCAGTAGAAGACCCAATACAAGAGCCCACAAAAGGTTTAGCAGCTTTTAAAATTTGACGTAACTCTGGAAGTTTAGCAGTAGTTGGACCTGCTGTTGTTGTCTCGACTGGAATATCTATTCGCCTGGAGAAAAAAAAATCAACCAATTATTAATTTCTTACAAATAATGTCTCTCAGTGGAATTGATCTTACGTTGTTAAAACTGGAAAACTGTCAAGACTTCCACCAGCATATCCTCCCATAGTAGAAGGTGGACCATAAACATCAGGAGGATTAGAAGTAGAAGGTGGGCCATAAGTTGGTGCAGGAGGTGGAGGACCATATGTAGCTGGCAATCCATACATCATTGAAGGTGGGCCATAAGTCGCAGGTGGACTTGTTGTCGTTTCTTGTGGATAATAATAACCCATTTGTGGTGGATCATAGTAAGAATATGAATATGAATTTGATGCTGGGACTTGATAAAAAGAATTTTTCATTGAGTCATCATCATCTCTTGATAATATTTTTGCACTTGTAGGTGTCCAGTAACTTGCTGTGTTGATAGGAGTCTTTGGATTATTATTAATTTTTTTCTTTGATGGTTGCTGTTGTTGCTGCTGTTGATAATAATTACTATAACTAGTTGTACTTCTCTTCTGCCTTATTTTTAAATGAGAACGATAACATCGGACAGGATCACGATGATTTCCACTTGGAACACAAGCTATTTGAAGTGTTGTTGAAGTTATTTCTTCAGTTGTATCACCAGAAGAAAAGTTATTGGCCATCGTTTCATTAGAAGTATTATTATTTTCATGCCGACATGAAAATGTTACACCAAATCCATATTGATTAGGAACAAGTAGAGTCATTGGTAAATTATTTTGTTGAAACATATAGCTATGTGAGACTTGAGTAAATGGATCACTACTACTAATCTCCATAATATGTTCTCGACATCCTACACCATCCGTAGTTTTTTTAGCAATATATAATAACTCATCTTTAGCTAGCATTGAAGACGTAGCTACATCATAGCCATTAATTAGAAATTGACCTTCAATAGTTTCTACAAGAGTTATCATATCTTCCAGTATCCAAGGTGAAGGTTGGAGTAGTGCAACATAACTTGATGACAATTCAGGAACTGCAGAAACACCATAAAATAGACCTTCACGACGAAATCCAAAACGATCAAAAGCTATTTCTCCTGAGAGACCTGTCATTGGTAGTCTCAATTCACCCTTAATGTAATTTCGAGCTATCCATCCTGCATCATAGGCTAAAAGTGAAGCTAGAACTCTTGGTGTTGGTCCTATAACAAAAGTTAAAGGAAGAAGAATATAATGTTAGCAAATACGAGTGTGAGAAAGAAGAAAACAACCGTTGGCTTAAACTGTTTTTATTTAACCTGATTAGAATTAAAAAAATTACCATGACTATGGAATATAGTGAAATGTATGTATGTAGATCGAATTGCTGTTGTGTAATCTCTGGACTTTGCATAAGTGCATAAGGAATAGGATATATAGTAAATGATATAGAGTATAGTCTATATAGTGTGTAGTAAAAGAAGATCTAACTAATATTTGCATTTCTATAGTCAATGTTGACCTTTACCTTCTGTTTAGCTAGTGATATATAGTT
This sequence comes from Oncopodura yosiiana, assembly GCA_009869805.1. Classification (NCBI taxonomy): domain Eukaryota; kingdom Metazoa; phylum Arthropoda; class Collembola; order Entomobryomorpha; family Oncopoduridae; genus Oncopodura; species Oncopodura yosiiana. The sequence goes on from VCNE01001764.1 coordinate 4,157, forward strand.
TACATATAGTTGAAACGTAGCTACCATAAAATTTGTAGTAGTAGCCCAGAGATTTCTATTGAGGCCTCCATTTAACCCCATGTTAATTAAACTTTGGTTTCTATTATAGAATTTCCGGTAGAATTTCTTTACCTGTATGAGTTTGTAGCTCTCGTAAAATGCGACGTCTCATAGGACTATCCCAATTTCTTGATCCCACAAAATTAACAGTATATAACCCATAGAATGGATTGACTTCATTATTTGATGGTTCGTTTTGATGAGAATTATTTCTATTATTAGCACTAGTGTCATTTTCCATAAATTTATAAGCCCATTCCTCATACTGAATAATATTAGGTGAGAACCATCCCATTTGAGCATGTTGTTTTTCCATAGCAGCTCTCATAGCAATTTGACTTCCTTTTGTAGCTAGTAGAAAAATCCCAATGTCATTAACAACTTCATGTTTTTTTCTTGAATAGGCAGTAGAGTCATTAGAATAAGATTTTGATTGATACTGATGTTTATGAATTTGTTGTCGTCTAAACCCAGAAGTATGATTAAGAATATTTTTAAGTGTTTGAACATGTAAAGGAATATTCATGAATAGAGGTCTTGTAAAATAGATTGGGTGAAGTCGTTGCTCTCCAGCCATTTTAAATTTTGTTAGTAGTTCCAATTGTGAAATGTCATCAAGTACTGGAATAAGACTGACAACTCCAACTTTCTCTACACGATTAAGTAAAGCTGTACTTAGAGCTCTCTCACTCATTTGAAGACAGAGTACATTCACAGAATTGGGAAATTTGTTCCTTCCAATTAGTCTTGGAGTAACAATTTTAAGAATAGGTCGACTTGGCTCTGTTAAATGGCTATTTTCCCAAGTCATACGTAAGTAGTCGTACGTTTTAACAAATGAAACAAGTGAGTCGTCAGCTAGGAGTGAGATTACTACACGAGTTCTATTATTAAATATCCATTTGGCACATGCAGCCAAAGACTTTTTAGGGACGGATGAGACGTCAATAAATTGTGGTTGCAAATCATCTTGATCCAAATCTCGTAGAGATATAAAAACTGCTTTCATTAATTCTTTTTGGTAGTCTTGATCTATACCAGAACTATCATGGAGCACAGCTATTTTTAATGGAGAACTTGTAGCAACTAAATTATTGTTTATTCTACTTTTAGAATTGGACTCATCTTCATCACTGTCACTTGAATGGATATTGAATAATGAGGAAGAATTGACTAATGATGATGACGCAATTTGTTGTCCACCATCATTTTCAAGAGGAAGAAATAAAACTAGAAGAACAACTAATGACAATTTTATGGGAAGTTCAACAAATGTCTTATGGAGGAACATGATGAAGACTCAAAGGCAACTGATGCTTAAGGCAAACTGAGACACATACTCAACAACTCTCATGTAAGAAATTCTTTTTTTTACCCAAAACTGTTTTTAAGCAGCAACAAAACTGTTGTTCACTAAAATGCTTTTATTGTAATGATTAATCTTGCATACTTTTTTCAGATAAGGATTCTCACACCAAACAACCAGCGAATAAATGACAACTGAAAGTACTTTTGATTTATCCTTTCCTTCAGTTAGAGAAATGTATAGGAGTAATAAGTTTTATAATGTAAAATTGCTCTGTGTCGTCTCTCAAAGTAGCATTTTGTTCACTTGTTCGTCTTCACCAATTTATCTTACGGTACTGGAGCAGGCGGCCATTATAGATGATTCTTTATATAGAATCTTTAAGAACCGCTATATACCCATTACTCTACTATAACCATTTGCAAACAACCACCTAAATAAAATCTATGAATATTACATTACATGTATATTAGGCCAAAGAAGAAGAAGATTTGTTCTTNTTTAAGAACCGCTATATACCCATTACTCTACTATAACCATTTGCAAACAACCACCTAAATAAAATCTATGAATATTACATTACATGTATATTAGGCCAAAGAAGAAGAAGATTTGTTCTTCCTTAACACATAGACAGAGAAAGAGAGATAGTGGCAAACACCTTTTGAGAATGTTGTTGACATGTTATATTATTACTCACACATTATTAATATTATTTACTATAGACTATAGAGCAGTAGACGAAAAGAGTTCCATAGAGCCCATAGAACTCAGAGGCTTAGCCAGAGGAGTTTTCTTACTCAACATTCTTATGATTTTTGTCTATCCCAATGCCGCTAGCTAACAACTCACACTACTGACTCACTAAAAGAGAAAAAGGTATAGATTTTCTGGGCTAACTACTGTTAGCTCAGTGAAAATGACACTTGGTATGCAAACATAATTCATAAATATATAGACGTAGTGGAAAACACTTACTACTTTTGGTGAAGAAAAATGGTTTCTTTATAATGAAGCGTCATTGCTTTTGAGATGAGATCGTAAAAATGTTGTTCTAATAAACGCTTTGAAATCTTAGCAGCATTTGGAATTTCTAAAGAGGAAATGTCTATCTAAGCCAGAGTCTCCATAAGCCTACCATTGCCCACTCAACACAACTCTTGAAAAATAAATGAGCCACAGTTTATTAGAAGATTTACGGTTTTTTAGAAAATTGGTCAACTTCCGTTTTGTGTAGAGTTTTTCTATATAGCCTTTAAATTCTAATAGGCGTGCAAAGCTGCTCTATTGTTGACTCTGGACAACCATGAAAATGGACATTGACACTGAAACACAAAAAAAGAGTTTTCTTAGCCAAAGTGTTATATTTGTCACCCTACATTATATTTCATAGGTCAATAATTTCTTGTTCGATGTTTGTTGTTTTGACTCAAATATTGAATGAAACTCATGTGTGTAATTATATGCCTTAGTTACTTTTCTCACTTGCTATTTTACAAATGTCATGACATGAGCTATACATTTTTAACCTAGATACATAATTTTCTAGTTTGAATGCAAAAAATGTCTAGGAATAAGTATAATTGGTTGTGTTCAACATTAGACTCATTATTAGTTAATTTGTTATTTATTATTATGTATATATCCACACAACAATCTTGTAGACACGAAAACAGGAACTTAAATATTATTTACATCAATTATTATTTTCTTTAAAGATCTCTTTGCGACGATGTGACTTTTTTGAGTTTATGGTGTAGACAATCTTCTACACTTACAAAAAATGAGATGCCATGTACTGTGCTTTGTACTTCTCTATAATAATATACACTAAATAGGTAATAATAGAAGGTCGATTATTAAATATATTAGTAATAATTACATTAATCATAATAATGTATAAAGCAATAATATGTTTAATCTCTATATATCGACTGGAAGTATTTTAAACCTAATTCATTATATAATACTTTCTTAAATGAAATTAAATCACACATTTAGAGTACACTGAATTATTATAACCGGGAACAGAAATTAGAAGTAATCAAATAATAATAAACAAAATATAACTGAAATGGCTTGTTAGCAAGGTGCATAATAATAAGTACTTTTTTGTATAAACAAAAATTATAAGAGAACATATTAATCATAATAATGCTACCGTAACTTAGATTTAAGTTGACTGATAATATTATTCACATCGCTATTATTGAGGGTAGTAGTATTTTGTCTAGGTGTATGTGAGAAGTGAGACTCTGAATATCCTGTAGAGATGAATATAACAGACATTTATATAACTTTTAATAAAGTGATCGTTGTATTATTTTTAGTTGATTTGTTGACAGAATTATAATAATTCATTCTTCAAAACCTTCAAAAGCCATTCCAAGTTCTTCTAGAATGACACCCATTGGTGTTCTTTTCAATGCCAACTTTTCCTTCATATTAGCCAATCTGTTTTTCATGTTTCTGAGACGAAGTGAAGCATGAATAAATATTGCTATATAAAATCAAAATAGTAATTTCATTAGTACATGAGAAGTAATTGAAAAAAATGATTTAAAGCAATAAATTAGATAATTAAAACTTACCAACAACAGGCAAAAGAACTCCAAACATGAATACAAGTACTGATCCCAAAAGAGAGACAAGTAAGTAACCACCAAGAAAAATAACAAATAGGCAGACTAGTGGATGATCTTTTTTAAAGTCCATTGCCATACGTTGATTTGTAGTCAGATAATTTCCTAAGCCAAACATTGCTCCAACTGATGCCATTCCCACGAGCATTTCAGCTGGATGCATTACTCTATAATAAAAAATATCTTTTTATTATTAAGTAAAGAAAAGGAATTATTATTAAATGATTTAAATTACATACCCAACGATAAGAAATATGATAGCTGACATGAGAAAATAATTGGTTTGATAATAAATGAGATTCTCTTTGCATCTCTTGTTCCAAACGATTAATGTCACTAAAGTTTGGTGTTTGAAATCTGCAAAAAAAGACAAATAATAACATAATTAATTAAATGCCATCATGCATCATCATCATTGCAATATTTTATTTTATTCTTACCTAGCTGACTCTAGCAAAAAGTCGTCCAAAGAACGCAAAGGTTCCATTTCTATTTTACCGTCCATGGTTGCTGCTCTATTAAAAAACCAAAAGAAGAAATAATATTAAATTAGATTAACTCTAGTTAAATTATTAAACTATTTGCACAGCTCAAGGTTTTTATATAGACACTGCAGATAAATGTCATTGATATTCAACCACAACAGACATATTTAGTTAAAGTAATACAATATAATATAAAATTAAGTATTAAAATGACTCATCAACTTTTATCATCAACTATCCATATGTACAATGTAATACAAATATCATCAATTTAATTTTAAATAAAAATGATGACAAACCTTAAAGGGCCTCACTCCAAATGTCACTTAATTATTTGCTTACTTTCCTTTTTTTCACAACTCTACAACTATCATTTAACTACAACTAATTATCTGCAATTACTCCTACGATTTTAATTCAAGTTCAACAATAAATTGAGTGATGACAATAAAAACCACGAAAAAAACTTCGTCGTTACCTTTTCTGTTGTTGGTTTCAGATGTTCATGAAAATGTGCCGCCCAGAAACGTGGTCATCTTACAGCTACAACCGCCAACAATTCGGTACTCAAATAAAATCCAAGTTGGTGAAAAATTATTTTCCTTGTTGTTGAACTTTTAATATTATTGTTATTTAGTGTACAACTTTAATTAACTCATTGTCGTCATCATGAGTGATGATGGGAAATATGTTCCTCTTCAAGAGAGAGAGGAATACAAACATCTAAATCTTGACCCAGCATGTTTTCTATTTATTGGTGATCCAATTGATCGCTCAATGACTCCCTTGTCGAGAGTTTGGTTGCCAGCTGCAGGAGCTGTTATGGGATTTGCAACAAGACTCGCTGGAACAATACTAATTCGAAGACCTTTTTTTAGTGGTGAGTACAATAACTTTTTTAAATTGTTATAAGACATTTAATTAAATAGGAGGGATTTAATTTGGTGATTTTATTATTATTATTATAGGAATTCCACAAACTATTGCTTGGGTTGTTGGAGGAGGAGCATTTGGTGAATGGATGCATCATAAACGTAGAGATTTTTTGATTGAGAAAGACAGGCAATATTTTCATTACATGACTCTTCATCCAGAAGATTTTCAGCCACCAGGTAAAAAAATAATAAATAATTTAAAAAGATTTCGTTGCCACAATCTTAAATATTGTTGTTTTTTTGTTGCCATTAACAGAAAGAGTTCTTTACAAGGATTATCTTGGTCCATTTGTACCAATTAGATAGAAAGTAAGCTCAAAAGAGTCATCATCATAATTTTTCTCTTAGTCACTGGGTAGTGTTATTGTTGTACATTAGTGAAAGAAAAACTTAAACAGACCTTTTGACTTTGTCATCAATTTTTTTTTGTTCAAACAGTCAAAACTGATATATATATATGTAGTTATATAATTAATTAATGTATAAATGACTATAGAAGGTTTCACCTTCATTTGCTATTAGTACTAAAAAAATGTTCTATGCATCAAAATAAAATGGTAACTGAAACAATTATTTCATAGGATGCTACAACGTTGAGTAGTGTTTGTGTTTACCTAAAAAACTTTTCTTTAATTATCGTTTTTTTATTATTATTATTATTATAATATTTTTTTTGTAGAAAAATTATTTCTTTTTATTTTGTTTCACGTAAATGTCAGTTTCTTCTTTACCATCTCCATCAAAATCACCAACCCATGGGTATTGATCTGGGCAATCGAAACATGTGGTCATGTATCTATATAAAATATATAAAGAGATTTAAATTAATATTTATGCAGATTTTAGATAATTATTAGATTAAATTTTACCTTGTAGAAGATGGGCCAATTGGTGACTTAAATACTAATGGACATTTGTTTGGTAGATTACATGGTTGAGGTGGAACTGTGCGTTTCTTACAGTCCCATGATTCAAAATTTGCCAACTGCTCTGCTGGTTTTGGCTCAGTTATCCAAAGTAAAGCTTGAGTTGCAGTAACAAACCAAACATCTTTCCTATAATGAGTCCAATTAATAAATAAATTAGTTAGATAGCCATTAATAATAATAGTTAATTAAAAAAAACTTACTGAGCTCTTGCCCAATCAATGAATTTATGAAGTCCCTTCTCAAGTTCACTTTGCTGGAACCAACTATAGTAAAAAAATATATATTATTTACATATACATATTACGGTATTCTAATTTTTCTATTTTATTATTATTACGTAGTATGAAATGGCATCATGTAAGGAGCACGATTTTGTTTATAATGACGTTCAAAATCTTCAATAAGCCAATCTGTTACTTGATCAGGATCCAAATTGAAAAGAACACATTGATCTGATATTCAGAAAAATCAAT
>VCNE01001765.1:0-10531 GCA_009869805.1 Oncopodura yosiiana
AGTACAAATATAATTTATATAGTATTTAATATAATCATACTAATATCATTTTTAATTGATTAGGCCGTTATTGCTGCTGCTCCAATTGCACCAGTTCATCATGCCCAAGTTGTAAGTTTGGCTCCAGGTCAACCACTTCCAGTTCAAGATACTCCAGAAGTTCAAGCTGCCAAAGCTCAACATTTTGCAGCCAAAGCTGAAGCCTTAGCTAGAGCTTCTCTTTAAATCATCCAATTGAATTCTTGATATTATGATGACCAATTATTATTTTTGTATTTTTGTACATTTCAACAACATCAAAATATGTACATAGGTGCAACACAACAACACTTATTTTTTTACTTTCCACTACTGTCTCTACTATCTTGAAAAAAAAACCTTTTTAATATTCTGATCTTTGAGACTTTGTATAATACTCATAAAGAAAAAAAATCTGTCTCTCTGTATCCTAATCTATTTTATATCTGCTCAAAACAAACAACTGTATACAACAACTGATGTACATAGCATTCTACCTTGCCATATACTACAACACAAAACAGTTCTCAATTTCTGTTCTTGTCAATAAAGACTGTCTTTTTTCATATTTCAAATTCATTTCGTTATATGCATACATGAACTTTTATTGATTCATAAAATCATAAGAAACTATGTAACAACAGAGATCTCATTATGCAGATTAATCTCATTTCTATATTTCCTTGCATGTAATCTGATCTTGCATGTCAAATATTTTAATATCCTTCTAGTAGTAGATCCCCTTTCATTACAGTATTTAACTTGTCATCACCTACTTTATCTTTCTTTTGACGAGCTTCTTTAACCTTGCCATTGTCAAATTAACTACACAGGTACAAAATGTTTAGTAACACAAAAACACGTGTATGACTGCAGGCCAACAATAATCAAGCTCTATTAAAGACATCAACACATGCGAGTCAAGAAAAAAAAGTAGAAGACTCATAATAGTAGCCGAATATATTTCTCACGATACACCCAAACAAATTTGTTAAATAAAAACAATTCCCACATCCTTGTCTAATTATAGTCTCTAATCCGTGAAGAGAGAAGAACCAGGAAGTAAGTTTTGCTCACATGTCTACAAATTCTCCTCCAGCAAAATTATGTTACACTAGCTTTGATACATATAAGGAGAATTGAAAAGTGAATTTGCGTGTTTACTTCATTCTCTCAAATTGTTTTGTCTGAAAACGCGTGCATGGTGTGTAAAACTGTGATAATTTGCTCTTATTATCTTGTAGCATATTTTATGATGTATAAATTTCTTTTTATACATAGTGCAGCATGCTCTTATGTATTTCAGAGCTTCTCGAATTATTATATACTCATAGTGTGATAAATCATACCTTTTCTTAACTAATAGTAATAATATGTAATGACTTATAAAATCAAGGACAATGTATCTATAAGAGTAAAAGAGTAGTAGCAATACAAACTTTTCTTAAGGTAGTTAATTAATGAACAGCTTAACAGTTTAGCAAATCTAAATAGTAATATAGATTGAAGAAAGGTAGGTAGTTCTCACAAATAAAAGTTTAATAATTAGAATTGTGACAACTGTAATGATATCTTTTTTAGTTTGAGTTTTCTATTGGTTGCTTCCTAGTACAGACTTCTTTTTGAAAACTTGGCTCAATGTTCCAGAAAAGTTTTATAGTCTTTTAATGACTATATAATGCAACTTAATGCAACTAGTTTTACATTTTTCCTTACTCATCATGTAGTATTCAAATTTAGCTTGTTCTTGTCACGCCTGCTTGATTTTCTTTATTCATTATGTTATTTTTACTTCACAACTGTATAGAGTCTTGCTACTTTTTAGAATTAGATGGAATTCATAATAAGATTGAAAAATAATAAATTCTTATATTTAAAAAACTTGTTCTCTCATTTCCTACAAATATATATATAATAAAAGATTTTGTAGAATTTACAATAGAAAAATGAGTTTTTAATGCAGATTAACCACAAATTGACCGAGACCCTCCTTCTCTCAAACACATAAAACATTTAGTGTAACAAATGGCAATAAAAGTCAAACGTGACAGCTGAGTAAAAAATGTAGATAATTTTTGGTCAATAGTATAATATAAGGGTTAAATATTCTATATGTTATTGAATCTGAGAGTAAATGAGCAAAAGTCAAGGAGGAAGTGTGTCGGTAAATAATTAATGCAAATGTTAATGAAAATCAGGGTGCTAACACAGACAAAAAAAAAGTACAAAATTTTTGGTTAGAGAAGAGGGCGGACTGAATTAGNTAATGAAAATCAGGGTGCTAACACAGACAAAAAAAAAGTACAAAATTTTTGGTTAGAGAAGAGGGCGGACTGAATTAGTGTCAGAGGATTATATCAAACTATAATATAATTATGCATATGTACAAATGGTATTGTGCTCACAAATTAACTGATTGTGTGCGTGTGTTGTCACTCTCGTCGAAATAAAATGCATTGACGTGGGTAGTAAGTAGTAGTAAGCAATAAATTGCATTGTATATATAAGATAACATACGGAATAAGATTAAGAATGTTGAATTAAATTCTCATAAAAGTATAACAATGTATATGTGTACAAGTTCAAATCCTGTAATAAATACTTTACAACCAAACATACACGGATTACGGATTAGTGCTGTTGATATGCTATAGTTTTAAAATGTAGAGTGACTGAAGATTGTTGTGAGATATTGTTGTAAGTACCTACTACATACATTCATGTAATGTGATAGGCCAAAGTATAAAGAATTTTTGTCAAGGACGTGAGTTATGCGTATGCACACTAAAACTTTAAGGTGGAGTAGTATAAATTGATGATGAAAATGACCAGGTTTCATCACTTTGTTGTTGTTCATCAGTTTGTGAACTTAACCTTCATTTTTAGTCCAAATCTTTTGAAAGAGCAGCAAAGCTTTACTATAACTTCATCATCATGCAAACTATCGTAAGTTAAATTTGTGTTGTTGTATTAGAATAAAAGTGTTATTATTTCCATGTTTCCAAATTTTCTCAATTTCTTGTGTGTTTGTGTTGATATAGATCATTTTAGCTACTGTATTAGCAGCAGCCAATGCTCAATATTTCTATAATTCTGCAGCTTTGGCTCCATTAGCTACTGCCACTCAGTATCATAACACAAAACGAAGCAAAAGAATACAGTTATGGATATTCCAATCCAAATTCAGCTAAAACTGAAACTAAAACTGCTGATGGAATTACTAGAGGAGCTGTAAGAAAAGAATTTCAAATTATTTAAGTGTTTGCATATACAAATTTTGACAATTTTTTCCAGTTTTCATATATTGACTCAAATGGAATTCAACAACGTGCAGAGTATATTTCTGATCCAATTAATGGTAAAAAGAAATAAAATTAATTTCGTGAGATGTAAATGGTTTTAATTTTTTTTAATATGCACTTCATAGGATTTCGTGTAGCTCGTAGTGATTTACCAATCGGTCCACCTCAACTTGCAGCCTCAGCTCCAGTTGTTGTTGCAAGAGCTGCTACTCCATATTACTCTCAGCCATATTTTGCAGGTGGATACATTAATGGTTTACCTGTTGCACCTGCGGATACACCTGAAGTTCAGTTGGCTAAACTTAATCATTTTAGAGCATACAATGCTGCTCTTGCTCGCACTGGTTAAAAAAATTGGAAAAATGTCTTTATTATTATTGCATTTACAGGTTACCATTTATTATTATTACATAAATTGGTTCATTGTTTAAATTTTTTGAAAATAAATCTGAATTTGGTCTTATATTTTTGTCCCCTTGTACTTTCTCCAGCATTTATTTTGCATAGCAACACTTTTTTTTCTCCAGTCTCAGTTTGCCTCCACTACCAATTCACACTGCACTGACTTTTAATAATCCAACAACAAACCTCTATACTATTTTGTTGCAAAAGTAAATCATAAAGACTGAAAAAAAACTCAACATGGAAGGCAAACCAAATCGTGAAAAAATGAGCAAGAAACGGATAAGTGTATATAATTGATATGAAGTGAATGACATCGTCGTAAAAGAAATGTTTCTAATATATGTATAGTGTAACAATACAAGAAGTAGAAGAAATCAATCAACCTAATAATAATAATGATGAGCACGAAGAAGAATACGACGATGATTTCTTTGACTCTGAAAATCCAAATTCATATGATGAAGTTCAATTAGGTCGCACCATAGTTAGTAGAAAATCATCGTCATCAACACAACCAAAGTGTACTGCTAGTAATAACTCAATAAATAGTAAACAAAGTTCTAAAAGTATCAGAATCAATAATCAAGATGAACAAGTTGGTGATGAAGATGAAATTCAAAAAGCTAAAGTATCTATAAGTAAAACATCTACAGAAGATGTTGATGGACTTTCTTCTGACACTGGATCACAACGACCACCATGGACAGTTGTATTAAATGAAGATGACTTAAAAGCTTCAAGTAGAAAATGTGCTTCAAAGAATATTGATTTAGTCCGTCCTGAAATTCAATCACCTCCAACACCAGAAAAACGTTATAGAACTGCAACAATAAGAAATAATAATAGTAAACTTGTAGTGCCAGTCAAATCAAGTGGTAGCAACATTAGTTTCAAAAGACTTGTTGGTAATTTAGGTAATTATGGAAGAACAAAAATGGAAAAAACTTTCTCAGGTTTAACTGCTAAGAATAAAACATCAGCTTTAGCTTCTGTTCCACAACAGAAAATGTCATTATCAGGAAATGTTGCTAGAAGAGTAGAATCTGTCAAAAGAATTACAATGAATGAATTTAAAAGTAAAATTAAAGAATTAGAATCTGCAATACAAAATCTTAAAATAGAGAATAATACTTTAAAAAGATTACAATTAAGACAAGATAAAGCATTAAAAAAATATGAAGGTGATAATGCAGAGTTACCAAAAGTATTAAGATTTCATAATGAAGAATTGAAACATTCACAAGCACATTTAAAGAAAGTTCAAGCACAAAATAGAGAACTTGAAGAAAAACTTCGTCGAAGAGAAAATACAATTTTAAAATTAGAAAATGAAAATGATAAACTGACTAGTCTGGTAGAAGAAAATGATTTAGAAGATCGTCATGAATTAAAAAAAGAATTACAAGAAGCATTATTACATTTATGTGGAGCAGAAAGTAAAATTGAAGAGTTTAGGCGTCATAATGAAATCCTTGTTAAAAATTATGAACATCAATTATGTCAAGAAAAGAGAAAAATGAAAAATCTGAACAAAAAATTATTTGATACTCAAAGTAATGTTGATCGTTTAAAAATTACTTTACGTGATAGAGAGAGAACAATTAATTATTTAAGAATGCGTCATGGTCTTAAACCAATGAATACTGAAAATGAAAATATTATGTTAATGCCACAACGAAATTATGATGATGAAACACCATCAATGTTATTGTCACCAAGAAATAGTAAGAAAAGAAATAATGATAGTAAAGTATTATTACAAAGTACAAGTTCCAAAAGTATTGATAGAAGAAATAATTCAACAAATAAAGTTCAATCAGCAAGAAAATCAGCTCGAAGAAAAACTAGTAGTATTAGTAAAACTAAAATTCAACAATCTCAAGTATCATTGACAAGAAAAATTACTCCAAGAACTAAAAAACTGATGGAAAGTACAATTACTATTCCAAAAAGAAAAACTAAAATCCCCAAACCAGCTACAACTCCACCAACACAATTTCTAAATAAGCATCAAAAACTTTTGAGCAAAAGTCAAACAAATTCAACTACTAATACTACAGATCAGGCTATAAAAGTGGCAAGTAAAATAATAGAGTCCAATAGCTTTGATAATCCATTTCTAAAAGGAGAACTAATAAGAAAAACTCAGCAGATTTCACCAGTAAATTCAATGTCATATGATGTCATGGGTGAATTTCGTGAGAGTGAATATTATAATAATCATCTTCAGTATGAAGAAGATGATGATGACGATGAACAAGTAGAAGATGAAATAGTAGAAGGCTTATTAGAAAAACATAATAGATTACTTTTAGAAAATAATAATGATGATAGTGATTCAAATGATGACAAAACATCACAAAAAACATCTAGTAATAAATCAGTTGAATTAGGAAATCAATTAAAAGTTGATCCATTGTTTGAAGAATTTAAAAAGTCACTTGAAATTCAAGAGAAAAAGAAACAACAAGAAAATGAAAAAACTAATATATGTGAGACTCCGTTAGATAAATTCATTGAAAATATGATGGTTCCACCACCAACTAATTATCATTCAGCAAGATCAAATATACCTAAAGAAAGTGGAAGGAAAGAAAAACATCATCATAAGAAAACTGAAAATGGTGGAGGTGATGCAATATTATGGACACAACAACATCATCAACCAAATCTTGAGCAATTGCTACAAGCTGAAGAGAATGCTAGAAGATATGATGAAGAGCATCATATTGATGATGGAGAAAATTCAACATCTCAAGATGAAAGTGATGTAGATCCTGATAGACATTTGAAACACTCATTATCTCCATATACACAAGATGCAGATGAAATTGAAGATATATTAGCTACTGCAAAAAGAGCACCACCACCAAGACATAAAGCACTTACAATTTCTAATGATTTACCAAAAGAATTAGAAGCAAGAGAAATGCAAGAAGAATTATATTTTTCTCCTCGAAAAACTAATTTTGCATATTCTAGTATTGATTTTCAACAAAATGATTTAGTAGGGAAATCAGAAGAAGATCGAGAGCCAATAAGGAAAAGTAGAAACTCATTAGCATTTTTATCAACACCATTAGTAGATACTACAGAAAAAGGAAAGAACAATTGAAAAAAATCGTCAAAGGACAAATAAGGATAAGGAAACTGTAATTACATCATTTTCAAGAAAAAATAGCAATATTAATAATAACAATAATAAACGAGGCAATGGAGGAGGAAAATGTAGCAGAGATTTACATGGTAAACCAATTTTAACATGGAAGTGAAAGTGTCATAAAATACAAACTTAAAGTGTAACGTATATTATAATATAGAATTTCAATTATATATGACCATCAGCAATAAATCTAGTTTATTTTTAGCCAAAAATGATTTTATATAGAAAACAATAAAGTTTCTCTTGACTCAAAAACAAAAATTTTCATGAACCACACACAAAAATGAAACTACAAACTATATAATTTTTAAGTCTATATTGAACAAACCCCCGGAAAACCAAGTAATTACTTCAATTACACACAACAATCGAGTATATATGATCTTTTTTTCTACTACATAGTCACTACTCATCATCATCATAGTCTTTTGTTAATTAATTAATCTACTATTCATTATTGCACCATTCGTTTCTCAATGGGTATCTACTATTTTGCATTATTATTAGATATCAAGATAAAGTGATCAAAAATTCTCGTAGGATTTTAGAAGCTTGCGTTTTACTCTCTAATTGTTCGACTAGACGAAGGGCATCTTGTTGTAAAAGTTTAAGTGTGGATTTTGTTTTTACAATGGCACTAGGATTTCTTAAAACATCTTCAAATATTTGGGCATAATTACTAATAAGATGAATTGGACGATTTTGTTGTTCCAAGTGAAACATCACAGGTAGACTCCATTTATCGATGTACTGATGTGAATCACTTATTTCATTGACAGACATTGGCTCTCCATCCTCATTTAAAAATATGGACAAGTCTTTGTACGCCTTCAAAGATAAAAAAAGGTAAAAAAAACATGTTATTAATATAAGCAGATCATATAATGTTGTTTTAAAAAGACTTACTTGCAATGTTATTCCAATCTTTTGACCTATATGAAACGACAATTGCTTCACATTTTCATCATGACCACTGAACACAAGACTACATAAACAAGAATGTCCTAACAAGGAACCAATACTTAACTTGGTTCGTTCTAACCAAATATCATAATAATTAAATGCACTTGTAGGTATTATACTACTACCAAATTCTTTTACTACTGCTTCTTTTTGACTATTATTGTTATTATGACTATTAGAATTAACCTTGCTAATTGTAAATTCACTTTGTGTATAGTCAGCAATAGAATTACTCATCAGTTCTGTGACTTTGGCATTACGAAGTGAAGCAAGTCCTTTACTACTTTTGGCTAAGAGAAAATCACCCATCAATGTAGCTAATTGATTTCCATGTTGAAGTGAAGAGATTTGTCTAGAGGTTAAGTGAAGTTCAGAAGGTAGTGAGTATGTATTAATTGGAGTTTGTTGTTGTTCAAAATATTTGAGCGTAGTATTATTATTAGTTGTAGATAACTTTGGGATGTCGACTATTGTTCGATGAAGAATGTAGGCAGCAATACATTAATTCTGTAATTTCACTCAAAGAACGTTGTCTGAAAATCAAAGAAAAGATTATCTTATAGATCACCATCATCATCATTAAAAAATAAGCATAAATACTACACTTACTTGGACTCTATGACTTCTCGTACTTCTTTCGAAGCAATTTGCACATTTTGTGGTACTCCAATACATTTTGTAACAAGTAGAACAATCATGGATCTTAATTGAATTGATGTAGAGGCCAATTTTGAGGTCGAATCTGCTAATTTGTCAATGTAAAAATCTCTGTAATAAACAAAAAATAAGTAAGTTATGTAGTAATTTTGATGTCATAAAAATTAAGAGCAACCAACTTTGCAAAACCCAAAACAGGATGAGCTGAACCAATTAGCTTATCAATGTAAGTAGCAATCATGCCAGCTTGATTATCAAATAGGGACTTGAGAACTGTTTGAACTGATTGAGATGGCAAGCATGTTGTTGTTTTTGAAGTTGATTGATCAGCTGCTAGTGCTGATTGCTGTTGTTGTTGTACTCTTTGCAACTGATGATGTTGTAAACGATACTGATGATGGTGATGATGATATCCTAATAATTCTTCAGCACTGGCAATAATTCCTTTCAATCTTAATTTCGGTCTCATAATGAATAATTGCAAAAGACAGACTCAAATATGATGACTAAACTAAAAGGAACCTTCCTTCCTAATTTGTTAGCACCACAATTTATGTCGAAACAATTATAAAATACCAAGGTCTAGTCCAAGTCATTTTTGAACAACAAAATGGCTCACAAAAATCAAAATTTACAAAAAACTACATTTTCAGTAGTCTCTTCATCTCTCTGCGGTATTTAAAAATCGAGCGCTTCAACTCTTTTACCTTGACCCACTTTGAGAATTGAGACAAAAAATGATACATGCATTTTCTGACAACAAAGAGTTTTTTTATGAAATCAAAAATTAATCTTTCTTATTATTTTCACCGAGTCTTGTTACATTTTATAAATACTACTAGTAATTTTTAAACAATAATTCTTTTATAAAATCCTAATTAGTCTGACGTTATTTTTTTTACAAAAGCTGTCAAAAGTCCATTTTACATCTAAAATTACTATCTAATAAATTATAATAATAATAATGAGAAACTTAATTATTTGTAGCAATAAATACTTCACCTTCATCAAAATCTAATTCATCTTCCTCATCAAAACAGAATCGACTCTTTCGACGACAATGTTGCGGCTTTTTCTTTTCTTCCTCTTGCTTTTTCTTTTCTTCTTCTTGCTTCTTTTTCTTTTCTTCCTCTTGCTTCTTTTTCTTTTCTTCTTCTTGCTTCTTTTCCTTTTCTTCTTCTTGCTTTTTCTTTTCTTCCTCTTGCTTTTTCTTTTCTTCCTCTTGCTTTTTCTTTTCTTCTTGCTTCTTTTTCGTTTCTTCTTCTTGCTTTTTCTTCTTTTCTTCTTCTTGCTTCTTTTTCTGTTCTTCTTCTTGCTTCTTTTTCTTTTCTTCTTCTTGCTTCTTTTTCTTTTCTTCTTCTTGCTTCTTTTTCTTTTCTTCTTCTTGCTTCTTTTTCTTTTCTTCTTCTTGCTTCTTTTTCTGTTCTTCTTCTTGCTTTTTCTTTTCTTCACTCTTGCTTTTTCTTTTCTTCCTCTTGCTTTTTCTTCTTTTCTTCTTCTTGCTTCCTTTTCTTTTCTTCCTCTTGCTTTTTCTTCTTTTCTTCTTCTTGCTTCTTTTTCATTTCTTCCTTTTGCTTCTTTTTCATTTCTTCAGCCATTTTCCTTTTTTCTTCAGATTGTTCGACAAGTAGTATTTGAATTTCTTCTTTTTCAATTGGATCAAACTTTAATTTCTTTCTTTCACGATGCTTCTTCATTGATTGTGTATTATTTGTTACACAATGACTCGACAATTTTTCTTCATCTATGAAAAATTTATAAGAATCTTCAGGATGACTTTGAAAATCATGACCAGTCATTTCGCACCATCCTACTGGATAAATATCTGGAGATTCAGCATCAGTCCATTGATGATATTTTGGTGCATGGGTATAGCCATCAAAATGTATAAGAAGTAAATGATCAACTATTAACATTATTGTTGCTGGTCCACAAAATGTTGGTTGACAAATATCTATTGCTTCCATTTTCATTCCGACTTTAAATAAATGAGGTGGAAACTGCAAATAGAGACCATTTTTTT
>VCNE01001766.1:0-12699 GCA_009869805.1 Oncopodura yosiiana
TCTCAAATTGCTCTCTCATATGATAAAGACGTACATATCTATAAAAAGAAGGGGATGAGAGAAACGAAGTAAAAGTTTTTCTGTTAAAAGTACTATTATTTTATTGCTATCTGTTGGTGGCCTTGGAAGAAAGTATATCTACATACCTCTATATAAGATACAATATATATACGGCATTTTCTTGCACTTTTTGGTTGCTTTTTTCCTCTACCCTAAAGGAAAGGACCATTTTGTATAGTATGAAATAGATGAAGAGAAATTGATTATCACCATTCAAGTTGCATTTCCTATTAAAAGAGAAAGGAAGAACAAATGCAATATAATTGTTCATATATATCTGTGTAAGAGACACAAAATTGCAAAATTCTACAAAGAGAAAGTTGGGAGACCAAGTTTGTTGATGTTGCATGTTTTGCATTCATTTCACCTTTCACTAGAGGAATGCGTTTTACTATTACTGAAGAAGAAGACTATGTTATGTAGGATAGTAGAAATGATGAAAGCAAAAGCAATGCGACGACAAGGAGACGACTCGACAGAGATTGATAGTAATCTCATCCGCCTATCTAACCATTAATAAAGAAAGGGAGAACAACATGAACGATCTACCGATAAAAGGAAAGTGAACTGCAATGCTTTATTTCTTACTTTTACCAAGTTGCTGATCTAGCTAGAATATAAAAACGTTATAAAGTAAGTAGTAGTAGTAAAATACAATGTTGGCCTGTAGATGCTAAAGGTAAGCTGTGTATTACGTCGTATATTCTTTCTTTCTCTAACTATTCTTGCCCTTGTCTTCACATTTTAATACTACTTCTTTGTTCTTATAAGCACTACTCAAAAAGTTATGCAACTCAAATCTCTCATCAAAAGGATAAGATGAAGATATATAAGTTGGATAGATGTGTAAAAGACGACTAATGAAAGGAAAGTGAACTGCAATGCTTTATTTCTTACTTTTACCAAGTTGCTGATCTAGCTAGAATATAAAAACGTTATAAAGTAAGTAGTAGTAGTAAAATACAATTTTGGCCTGTAGATGCTAAAGGTAAGCTGTGTATTACGTCGTATATATTCTTTCTTTCTAACTATTCTTGCCCTTGTCTTCACATTTTAATACTACTTCTTGTTCTTATAAGCACTACTCAAAAAGTTATGCAACTCAAATCTCTCATCAAAAGGATAAGATGAAGATATATAAGTTGGATAGATGTGTAAAAGACGACTAATGTCTAATGATGGCTTTTCTTCAGAATGAAAAGTAAAAGAAGGCATGATAATTTATTATGGCATTTTCATGACGCTAATCGTCAAATAAAATGCATGTGCTTTTCTTCTTCGTCTCAAGAGACTATAGCTACACTCTTGATACCAACTTTCTCCATCACTCTCTCAGTTTCTGTCACACTATACTATATGCTATATTATTTTTAGAATGCAAAATTAGAAGCCTAAAAATTCTCAAGTTTTATACATATTTTACTACATGAAAAAAAATTTATTATGACTCAAGTTTAAAATCAAAATTTTAAATTCTCATGAAAAGAACTAAAGGACAATGTGTTGAGCCAGTTACTCTGGTTCGAATTTGAACATCAGCAATATTTCTTTCTTGACTTGTTGACACTAGAAAGTAGTCAACTCTCCAGCCAACATTATTAGATCTTGCAGCTCTGTTTCTTGGTGTCCAAAATGTATATTCTACTCGATTTGGATACAGATAACGATATGCATCTGTCATTCGACCGTCATTTAAAAGATTAGTGAAACCTTGTCTTTCCTCATCTGTAAATCCTGCATTGTTAGAATTGCTTCTATTGTTTGCCAAGTCTGAGAAATGAAAAAGTCAATTTATTTTATTATTATTCTATAATTTATTTTATTTATTGGAAAACTAACCAATTTCTTGATGAGCAACAGCCATCGTTCCAGCAATAATCACAAGCTTCTTTTTATTTAAAGTTTGAATGTAATTCAAAAAGATCTCATCAAACATTTGTCGTTCTCCACTAACGACTTTTGGTGGATATTTGGTTTTGTATTTGTTATTTCTCACTGATATTCCAGAGTAAGGAGCATCTAAATAAAATGTTCATTGCTTTACATATTTTAAAAATGTATAACATAAAGAAGATATGCTGTCTTACATGTGTTGACAAGATAATAATTTGCATACTCCAATGTAAGTACTCGTCCTTCTCTATTGAACTTATTCTTGTATCGTTTATAATTAGCAGAGTCATTTGAGTAAGTAGTAAATCCATAGTATACATTATTTGGTTCAATTCGAGTGAAAGTAGCAACTCCAGCTTGTCCTGAACGTTCATTAGAGTCAAAATAATACCAATATGCAAATGGGTAACCATCAATTTCATCAAGAACTTTAGGACGAGTTGACTTTGAACAACGAATTTGTTGTAGACACATTATATGAGGATTTTCTCGACGTAAATAACCCAAACCATCATTCTATGTATGCAATAAATAATTATGAAATAGAAAACTAAAAGTATGCCATAAATAAATTACGTTGATCCAAGATTTTATTCCATTTACATCCCATGAACCAATTTTCCAATTCCATTTAGACGAGGAAGGAGCAGCTGGAAAACTTTGATTTAATGATACTTGCTCTGGCTCATTTTTCTGTATTTTTGCATTATTTCTTGGCTTAGTCTCAGTTTCAGAGTCACTAGAAGAATTGCTTGCATCATCATTGTATGATCTTTTGCGATTGTTGTTGCCTGTAAATCAAGTTTAAAAACTTTAAAAATTACTATCTAAGTATATAAACATCATAAATATTTTATACCAGAAGAGCGAGTGGGCTTTTTATTTCCCATTGTGATTGTGACATATCAAAATTCTGTGCGTCTTTGCATATATTTATCAAGTCATTACAAGAGTTGATTCAAGTTCAGTGCAAGATCAACAAAAAAGAACTTTGTTACTATTCGATACAATATGCTTTGCAATACAATAATGCTATAAATGTAAATCCAATGTTGAATCTAATCTTTTACCCCTTTTCCGACTCATTTACCAAAGTGTTTGATGAAAAGCAGATCCCGTGTTAGAAAAGCGATTACAAAACACACATATCATTTAACATGCTAAGTTGATTATCAAAGTGTAGAGAATATGATGCATAGGAATGATATGTTATAAGTACATACATATAAAGGGAGAGTAGTTCTTCTCCCTAAGTTTTTAAAACTCAATCTACGATATCATTTTGAACCTTTGGGAATTTACTTATTGTGTGCATTGAACCTTGTTATTACATATAACCCATATCTCTCTCTCTCTTTTAGCTTTCATTCATTTTCATACACTACGTTTTAATCACCAACTTTAAAATCCGATTTAGATTCTTAATAGTTCAGTGACAATGAAAATTAAAGTAGACGACTCATATAAATGCATTTTAACACATTGAAAAAAATTTTCACGCTACTTGTCATATGCACTCTATATTGTATAAATGTATTTCTTGATGTTTAGCATGTGAAAGAATTCCCAGAACTCAAAATGGATGTTAAGAAAAGCATGAAAATGTGTCAATTCAGATTCAAAATGTATATATTTTGATTTGCATTACTACAGTAGTAACTTTAGAGTCACAGCAAGAAGAAGAGACTACCATACATAAATATTTTGTAAAGTTGATTGATAACTTTGGTCGTTTGTGAAGTTTGTGTGAGTGAGAGAGAGAGACTTTGTGATCTCGTTTAGATGAGAGAGAACTGAGGTGCAAAATCATTCAGCAAAGAAAATTTCGTAAATTCACATTCAGATTTTCCATAAGAGATCTCTCTCTCTCTATGCTCGTCTTTATTCTGGCTCATGTCAAATGTCATACACATCTGCTGCTTCATGTAGCTTTGACACTGACAGAATACTTCTTCACAGATTCAATCTATAGTCATCCTACTATACTGTATTGAGCCATATACAATGAAAAGAAAACTGTACTGCTTAGTTTCATTTTGCCCATTGCAACAACAACAATCCATACTAAAAACCTACTACTGTATAAAAGAGTAGGAACTAAGAGTAGAAACGACACAAGAAATAGCAATTGACTAGATTAAATTTGTACTACAACTACTTTCGACTTGTACAACAAGCTAAACACCTCAAGCCAACAAACTTTTTCTTCTTTTCTTCAAATAGAAAGAAATAAGTAAAAAACGAAGTCCTAATGTCTACAAGTTTTAAGGCGATTCATTCTAATACTGCTGAGTCTCTTCTGTTCTATGCTCTCTCTATACAAAGTACATAAATATTAGATCTGTTTCCTCATCATAAGGAAATGTATATGAGATGAGTAGGTGTTACAGAAGTTTTAAAAGATAGTACTAGATACACTACTGTAGATTTAAAGGGTTCTGAATAGGAAAGAAGTCGAGAGAGAGAAAAAAGAGAATCATTATTCAAAAAGCGAAAAAGCAACCGACTGTCCTTTGCGATCAGGCAAAATGCGTAAAAAGAAAGGAGGTCTACAACTTTCTACCCTAGAGAATGACTTGAATCTAAAGATGAGAGAAGAAAAAGGGGAACTTGTGTAGCTTTTGCTTTGCTATGTATTATACAAGAGAAAAGCTAAAGTAACTCTTCATCCTTTTCTGTAAAAGTTCAACGAGTCTCTCAAAACAACAGATATAGTGTAACACGCTCATTATAACAAATCCGAATAAGAAGAAGACTCTTCTAGCTATGATGAAAATTCATTGGAATAGAAACCTGAAACCAATCATTGAATCACTCTCCAAATGTCAATTGTGTTATTCACTGTACTAGGCTTCAACTCCTACACACAAATTTTGTCAATGTAAAATGCTTCACAATGCCCCGCTAGCATATAATTTCATTTATTAGATTTACATACATACCACAATCCAATTGACATGACTGTAGACTTTGTCAAGATAAAATCCGTCGAGAAAGGCTAAGTAGGTCTAACACACAGAATTAACCAAATTACGTAAAAAGCTGTAGACGAAGACTTAACAAGTAGTAAGAGAATGACTAAATTTCTAGAACAAATTTTGCATGTAAGCTTGATCCGAATAATAATCAGAAGAAGAATTTGAGGAAGCAATGCAAATGTATGAGTTTTTTTTGACTAAGACACAAATGTCCCTTAAGACTATAGTGAAAAGAAATGTCATGTTACTATTTACTTAGCTTTAGGCTTTAATAAGTCTGTGACAGAAAAATATGAAAAGTAGGTTAGTAAATGTAATGCATAGACAGCATAATCAAGTAGTTTCGTCTGACTTTTTCTTCTTCTTCTGGTGGTTAGTATTATTGTCTCTTGAGATTCATTTATTTCATCCATCAGTTCATTTGGGGTTGAGAGAAGATGACGTGTTTTCACTATGTAATTTTTTCTATTGACAAAAGTGAGAAATCTCAGAGTATATATATATATATGTACAACAAGAAGTTTCATTTTCACATGACCCTCTAACAATCTTCATGAATTTTTAATTTAAAGCTACTTTACCACAAGAGCAAAACGACTTATAAAATGGGAAAAAGAACATAACAAATTAAAGACAAGTTAAAAGTAATGGAGTATGAGGGTGTTTTACAACCTTTAGTACAAGATAAAGACACTCGTCAAGTTCTTTTAAACAACTATTCATGAATCAGTAGTAAACATTTTAGTATCTTTGTACATCCTTTTCAATTTATTCTCATTATTGCTCAAGTGACACTTTGGATATTTTGACATATTGTTAAAATTACTAAATGACACAAGATGTTTAGTCAACTTTGATTTCAGTAACAAGCGACTTTTCATTTTTGCAGTGCAGAGCTATAGATATGCTTTTCTCTCTTTCTCCCTTGACTTGACTTTACACTTTGGCTTGTGTATAGTAAAAGACTTTCTAGCTGTGCACCACCACTTTGTGTGGTTTGGTTGGCTTCTTGCTGCTTACTCTCTCTCTCTCTACTATTCTTTCCCAAATAGCAAGAGAGAAAAGGGATCGGAGTGAATCGTGACTAAATTCTCATCCTCTCTCTCTCTCTCTCCTTCATAAGAGAAACTGAAGAGAGAAAAACAANAGCAAGAGAGAAAAGGGATCGGAGTGAATCGTGACTAAATTCTCATCCTCTCTCTCTCTCTCTCCTTCATAAGAGAAACTGAAGAGAGAAAAACAAGAAGAGCAAAAGAGAAGGGGAGGAATTCTCATAGCACTGTTCTATTCACTCACTACTTACAGATATTACTGACTACATACTTACAACAGCAGATTCAACCAACTAGAGACTCACTCAACTCAACATTGTACAACATTTTGGAATTGTACAACTACAGGGAAAAGAATCACACAATCTTTCAGTTCTTTGTACCCTCTCGTCTTGACAAGAGATCTGTCGACAACTCCAGACCGTCACATCAACATCACTTGTCACCTTGAGCAGATTTCACAACTTTTCTCTTCAAGAGCTCTCTTCTCTGTACACTTTTATCGATAATTTAATCTTAGAGAAACTTGGAAGAAATATCAAGTAAACACTAAGGGGTATATTATCTAAAAAGGTGAGAAAATATTTATTAATCATTAATAGCTACTTTTTTAGAATTCGAAGAAGCAACTTACCCCAATAACATTTTCTCATAAATTGTTATTATTATTTATTAATATCGAATCGACTTATTAACATCGCTAGGGGTAAAATGTAACTTCTTACTAATTAATTCTCCATTTTACTTTTCTGTTACACTTCTAAGGTTTTCAAGTTATACTTTCTCTCCTGGCGTCTTATAGCAAAGAATCAAAAAGTTCAAAGGGCTGTAAAAGTGAAAGTAGTAACAAGACAATTTGAATCATAGCTTTCATACCTATAAACCATTTTGTAAGAAGAACATTGCATCACAGCGGTTATTTGGCTGACTGATTTGACTTGAGCAAATAAACTTTTTTACAGCTTGTCTCTTGAAGAAGAGTTTTCTTCACATTGTGTCACTCACATCATCACTAAAACAAAACTATATATAGTAGTGAGAAGAAGATCAAAAGAGTCAAGTCATAAAACCTTCCTCTCTTGCAATTCAAATCAAATCAACAATTTAACATAGTCAACTACAACAAAAGTCTAGAAACCACATTATTTCACTATGGACAGAGAAGAATATAAATAGATCCAATATCCTACTTTACCACAAAACTAATATATTCTACAGTGCTCTGTCATATACTACAAAAGAGAGAGAGAGAGTTGACATTTTGGTGAGAAATCTGTTGTGGCTATGAACAAATAATAATATCATAACTACATATATTATATAAAATATACAAGCTTGCTTCCATCTCTCTCAGCACCTGTCACCAAACACTGTTAGATGTGCTAATTAATCAATGTTTCACATCATGTTCTCTTTATTCTCTTCAAGTTCTATAATAAATGCATTACATCGTTGCAACTATACTAACAATTACACAGAGTGAAATAGTTGAAATAGATACATATATGCAGTGAGATTTTCTCTCTCATGCAGGTGTCATGATTTAGTAGCCTTGAGCTCTCTCACAAAGTTAAGTAGACCAAAGCTTCAAAAGATTATTAACCTTAGTCGAATGAACTAGATATTCAGAACAAAAGAGAAAGAACTAAAACTCTTGTCTAATAAATCGTCGAAAACTAGGTGAAAGTGAAAAACTACAAAAGACATACAAAGTTTTTACTACAATTTGCCATTGTCATCACTTTCAACAAATTGCAGAAGAAAAAGAAAGTCTTGCTTCGATGAATTTCAGATTCTCACTTTTTGACCTCCAACTTGAAAGCAAACAAAATAATACCAAAATGTCAAGACTTGTTGGGTTCATTACAACAACTACAACATCGTTCCTTATCTTGAGCTTATGTGTGGGCAATTCGATTTCAGGTACGTACACATTTTATAATTTTTATACTCTTAAGTAACCAATACCTTGTAATCTCAAAAGATCATCCCTATGAACAAATTGCTTTAAAGACTTTAAAACCACATGAGAGGGTTGATTCTCCTTCTTTTAGCTTTTATAAAGTAGAAAAGGAAACTGTAAAAGTCAAATCGATTATCGGAAGTAGCAATACTCCATTTACTTCAACATCTAACAAATCTTCCCCTTTAGTTCCATTTTATATATCCTTATGTACTGCGTTGCATCAAGAAATTCTTAATCCGTATTCTTCACATATGAACTCATGGGTCAGTCTCAATCTCCAAATTTCAGGGATTATGAAAAAAGGAAACTCATGGGAAATCAAAATTTAAATTTATTCCTTAAAAGAAGGAGGACATGCATACACGGTCAGTTGAAATCTTATATAGATAAGAGAGATGATAGTGTTGTGCACAAATCAATACACATACGCAAGTCACGGTTCAGTTCCCATTGATAATGAAAAGTGAAGACTATATGTAGTTGTAGTATTCAAAGAAGTGTAAATATAAAGACATGATGATGCAACCCCTAAGGCACACAAAAAAACCTATTTGAGTCTCTGTAGACTTGAGAGAGAGAGTGAGCTTAAGATAACCCTGCATCCTCAGATTTCATAGTTAGCCTTATAAAAAAAAGTCTTATCTCTCCAAATAAGCTGAAGCTGTCAAGCTATGTAGAGAAAATGAATGAGTTTTAGAATGAAAAGAGAAAAAAGTGTTGACTGTTGAATGAACGAAATGCACTTCATTCAAAAAATCGTTGGTATAGGATCATTATCTCATTGGACGTTGCGTCGTTGTGCAATAGAACATTTATGCAACTTGGGAATTATTTCCTCTCTGAAACTTGAGAAATCTTCACCACATACAGAGAAAGCACTGATGTGAACAAAAATACATATAGTATCTGCATGTGTTTAGAAGAGAGTATTGGCATTGTAACTCTTAGGAAGAATACCTAAGATAATAGTCTTCTTTAGACTAAGAGAAAAGATAGCTACTACACTTTCTCTCTTTTCTCATATGGTAGTTTACTCAAGTTCAAAAGCAATCGAGGCAGATTGTACAACTAGTATTACGACCTTCTTCCTTTTCTTGGCTATTATTGCCGCAGTGTTTTGTAACATATAGTAGAGGTTAAGGGTTCAACGACAGAAAGCTTTCTTCTTCTTATGCCGTGTGGGATTTCACTCTCAATGCTCAATTCAGTTCACTGTATGTAAGAAATAGCTGAGTTGAAATGAAGCGAAAAGACTTGAGAAGTAATCCTTTCTCTCAGCGGAACTATGAAATTTGAATTAGGTCTAGAGTCTTTTTGACTATAGGACTATTAACGTTGAACTTGATGCTTGAAGTACATTGTCGTAGGGAAGGTGAAAAGTTGGGAAATGTCTCAAGGAATTCACTTTTAGAGAGAAGAAAGAGGAGGAAAAAATCAGATTGCATTTTTGTTTTTGGTGCATTGAGGCAATTGAAGATCATCGAACTGCCATTAATTTAGATTTGCTGTCAGCGACAAGTTGAAGAGCTCTTCTGTTTTTTCTCAAGTATTTTTCTCTCATTTGTAGCAACTCACCCCTACAAGAAAAGTTTCTCAAGTTTTCATTCTTGATTTGCATAACTGCTCCGTACACATTGGATTAGAAAGCTTAATAAAATTGTAAAATTACTTCACATTAAATCAAAAAGAGAAGGGTCTGACGACATAGCTCATCGGCTTACTCATAAACTACTTTGAGTATTTATTTAAAATTTAAAGCTAATGAATATTCGAATGAAGAAAAATGTGTAAATCTACTCTCTGCACTCTTAAATTAAAACAAAAAATGCATATTATTCTCTCTACTACACATTAAGCGTAAAATATATATTCTACATATAGTGTGTATATAGAGGGTGAAAAGTAATTAGTGCATAATACACAGAATAGGAATCAAGCAGTAGAAAAAAGCACGTTTTCTCATTTGTAATGCAGTCATTTAAATAAGAAAGGGACACGGAAAAGAGATGATGCATGTAAATTTGGGGGAAAAAAGAAATGCTCAAATTTATGTCGGTCGGATAGCAATATGAAAAGTAAAGGAAGACAACGCAGCAACCTTTCTCGCGGAACAACTCATTTATTGTATTGTAACAGGATACATTTGGGGTAAGTAATAGCTCTCGTTCTATTGTATGCAACATTACGTGTACATTGGATGGAAAAACTTTCGAGTCAGATAGGAGTATATAAGCTCAACAAATCTGTAGAAGGGTAGTGTATGAGTATGACTGTTTCTAGTATATCTCATATCTTTATATATAATATTCAGTACAGTTCAGAAAAGTCGTAACTCTCTTAACTGTATCAAAAGGGTAGTTTATCTTCTTTCTACAACCCTGCTAACGACGACATGATGGCAAGAAGCAACAAAGCTCAAAGGGATCATGTTCAGAATCCTTTAGTTATCATTATATATTATATTCCTAGTCAACTATGTAGTAGTGAAGTATACTGAAAATTTAGTGACGATTGAGAAGTGATACACTACGAAATAGTGAATGTTCAGAATCCTTTAGTTATCATTATATATTATATTCCTAGTCAACTATGTAGTAGTGAAGTATACTGAAAATTTAGTGACGATTGAGAAGTGATACACTACGAAATATAGTGAGGGGTTGAACTGTTTCGGGTTCAGGCAAAGGTCACGTACAAAAAGGTAACTAGCACATTCAGCATTTTTCAACTTTCAAGTGCAAAGTTGTGTCACGAGTATAAGCACGAATAACTCTTTACAGAGGGATACTTTTGACATAGTTAATGAGAGAAGCAAGACTCTGTGTCATCAGAGAGTATCAGCTAATAAATGTCTACATCTTGAGTCATGTCCATTTCTCACAAGACAAATGACAAGAGAAAAAGAAAACCAGATGGATGATACTTTCGTTTATGTAAACATCATAAGCATTTATCTCTTACTGGTTATACTCTTATATCTTAAATAAACTCTTATGTCTTTACTGTTCACTAAAATCCTGTAATAAAATCAAGAGCACTCTTGACGACTTGGTTTTACTATCAAAATACGATACGAGTGTTGTGTGCAAATATTTCTGAATTAAATTTTATTCTGTAGTTTGCATAAGTTTACGTAGTACAGAAAAATGACTGGAATTTTTTCTACTGTACAGACGGCAGAGTAATGCACTGAAATTAGAGAAAAAATGTCTGTGACCTCAGCCAATTCAATTTTGGTTTATCATATGTATACTATCTAAAAGGTATATTATTATACAGTCTATCATAAAAGGTAGAATGAAATAGTAATAATAATAATAGTCATGCTGCTCTACGCAATAATATTCTTATTTCATAACCCGGTCAAATTGTTTTGCTCCAAGGGAAAAGACGAGAATAGAAAAAGACATGTCTTAAGAATAGGGGAAAGAAGAGAGAGAGAGAGATAGTAAGCTTTTCTTAGAGTGATATTATGATGCTAGTATAATAAAATAAAAAGAGGATTTTCTTCTTCGATTTCTTTCAATGTATATAACTTTCATACTTTTATTATCTACTGTTGTACTACAACTATTCCTCTACAGATAGTACAACATGCTACACGACTACTACACTATTTCTGGTATCTTATGTACTGTAGTCTTACTTACTGTTACTCTATAGAAGATCCCCTAGGCTTATTTTGCTTTCTTATATCATGGTTCGCTAAACTCTTCACATTTCAAAGTGAAGACCATTTATGAACTTTTTTTCTTCCTTCCTTCACTGATATTACATTGCAGTATACTATACAATTACATATTATGAGTTGAGTCTTAGAGTAGTAGAAGAATTTATCATTTGAGTGATTTAGTTGCTAATTCATTATTTCCTTAGTGTACTTACTTCATGCAATGTGCATACAAAATTTAGTTGACATTAGGATTTCCTCTCCAAGCAAAATTAGCAAATACATAAAAGAAAACGTGACCTAAATTAGTGAAAAATTACTCTTACCTTTTTTCTACATGGTTAGTTGTTACTCAAATTGTGAAATAGCACTGGAGGATGAGAGAGAGAGACGAGAACAAGGATGAAGTTTTTGCATTAAACCTTATGACTTGAGGTATATTCTCTCAAATTTATATGACATATTTTATAAGAGTACTAGGGAACTTGAATACTACACTAGAATATAACGACAGCATAGTTTTTATATATGTAATATACTATTGAAGTAAAGAGTTTATAGCAGAGAGAAGAATATGAAGTTATGAACTACTTTTACTCTCTACTAAATGCTTAGGATACATAAATGCATATAGCTTCCTACAACTACTACTAAACTTTCTTTTATGCACACCTAGATTTTATGTCCATGTTCAATCTAATAAGTGGTTATACCATTGCTCATACATATCAAGTCTCTTATATATTTTGGAGGACACTCACGTTGTTACAAGTCATAGAACTTAGGAAAGATAGAAAAAAGACACTACGACATATTTCCTTGAGTTCCTTTACCATTTAATCTATGTAAAAGGAGCCAAGTCCAATGGAAGTTGTAAAAACTCAGCAATTTTGTGGATAAAGAAACGCATCATGTAATAGCTGAACTTTCTCCTCTTGTTTTCACTTTTACAACCACTAGAAAAAAATGTCGTATAAACTCTCTCATGTCGTTCAGAAGAGTTGAAAACATTTTTGATGTTTTGATATCATGATGATGATGGCTCAACTAAATTGAATAAATGCTTATACAGTTCTTTTT
>VCNE01001768.1:0-10465 GCA_009869805.1 Oncopodura yosiiana
CTTTGTCCTTATCATCACGAGCTTTTTTCCCTTCAGCTTTCTTTTGTGCTTCATACTCAATCTACAAAAATTAACAATTAATTGATTTTTAGTGGTAAAAAAAATTAATTTCTTATGGCAGCCTACATTATTTTTATGATCCGACACAGGTTTATAATTGTTGACCACACGTTCCAATTTTTGTACTTGTCTTGCCGGTTGATATGCCTTTCTAATTTCTTGACTTTTTAATTTCATGTATCGACTATCAGCCATTATTGGACGTGCCTCTAATTTCCTTTGAACTTTTCCTAGAAATTTAACCTTGTCAGCTTCTTCAATTACTTCATCTTCCAAACCTGAAATCATCAATAAAATAAAAGTTAATTACAGAATGATTAATTATTATTGTACCATAGTTTATTAAATAACCTGGCTCCACTTCGAAAGCTGTTAGAGTTTGATTATTCACTGGGAATGTAATAAGTTCCAGGTCGGTTGCAGAAGCAATTTCTTTTTCTCCAGTTTCTCTTAGACATAAAGTTGCTTCGCTTAGACTTAGTGTCACTCTGGGCTTCACTCCAGGATCACCTAATTTAAGAATTTAATTGAAACTACTAATTAAATATAATTTGGTGAAAAGGAACGTACTTTTGTGAATTCGTAATTTTCCAGCTTCCACGTTTCCAGGAATTTTCGCCCAACATGATGCCAGGTATTTCGGTACCTTGAAAAAAGAAAATACAATATTTAGTGGTTCATTTTTATAAGAAATTAATTAATTTACTTTGACTAGCCAAATTCCTCGGTTTGCATGTTCCATATCAACTTTGGAGTAATTTGTTGGTGGGCCATGAGGCACTGATGGACTTTGAGATGTTGCTCCAGTTCCTTCACTCATTTCTTCTATGATTCCACTAATTAGGTTAGAGTTAGACTAATCAAGCGATGAGATTTTTAATTATCTTTGGCGACAACAAAATTATTGATGTTGTTTTGTTCGCCTTCAAGTGTGAAATGTTCTCCCGCAAAAAGAGTAAGAAAAAAACCATGATGTGAGGCCCAATGTATTATTTCAAATGGGCAAAAGGTTTTTTTTAGTTCATTAGAGAAGTTTGGTAAAAAAATGAAAAACGGAAGAGTAATGAGGCTAAAAGGTACATGAATTCAGTTAATTAAATAAGATTTGCTAATTAGTGCGATTTTTTACACTAATGCATAGTATCAATTCATGATTTCTCACTATTGCTTTTGAAAGTTTTTCCATTTATGAAATAAGCCAATTGCTGGGGCTTAGCAATACTAATTAATTTAGCTTGTACTCAAAAGTTAGCTATATGTCTCATGAACTAATTAAAAAATATTAAGTATGAAATATGAAATAGATAATGAAAGTTGAGTATTTTCATGTTAGGAAAGAAACAAAGTCGATTATTTATTTAGCCTTCATGCAAAATATTTTTGGGAGGCAAAAATTGAAGCACATGGCCATTTGAGAGCACAACACACAACTTTTTATTTTTTTACTTCCTCACTAATTAGTTAATTAATCAAGTAATGAGCTAATGAGAAAAAAAAGAGAACGAAGACGAAAATGGTCAAGTATTACGAAACGACATCAACCTTGCCCTTCACTTGGGACCAATTGGCCATTGCTTTTTGGCAGCGCTACCCCAATCCACACAGGTAAGAATAGAAATACACCCAACTTGTAATAATTATTAAATATATTATTAATTCAGTGACAGAATACTGTCACCGTTTCTCTTCTGTCAGTTTCTGGCACAGGTCTCCATCATTGTCACTGAGCTAGATCAGAAAATGATGCTTTTCTCCTGTGATCTATTCGTCAAAATCAATGTCAACGTTTAGAGTAATTAAGTTACAGAAGTGTTGATATTGTTAACTCACGTTGAGAACACTGCGCCACTTTCTATTCTAGCTCAACGAGAAATGAGCGACAACTGTCATGTCACATCAGAGAGAAATAAATGAATGTGTCAGAAATATGATAGGAGAAAAAGCTCTCATTAATTAACTTCTAAAAATTATTTTAGTTCCCATGTCCTGACTGAAGACACAATATTCCGTGAACTACGTGACAATGGTCGTATCCTATTCACCAGAAGACTCTTGACTAAATTAAACTCGGCCAGAATTCCAAAGTGGGGACAGCGATTTGTCAAAGGTAATTCCGTAATGGTCATCGAAGAGTCACAAGTCAATCCAAAGGAGAAAACTATTACCACCTACACTAGAAACATTGGCTACACTCGTGTTATGGTACTTAATTAAATAATTAATAGCAATGTCATGCCATTATAATTAATGGTTTTTAAATTTTTTTTTCTACAGAGCGTCATAGAGAAAGTGACTTATTGTCCACATCCTAATCAAAATGGGTCAACAATGGTTCAACGCTCAGCATGGGTTCAGTCACAATTATATGGATTTCGAAGAGCTATCGAAGGATTTGGGGTTGAGAGATTTAAAAAGAATTGCATAGCTGCCACTGCTGGTTTTCAATGGATACTAACTCGACTTTTTCCACAACATGCTCATCATCACCATCATCAACAACATTCTTCAACAGAAATGTCATCGTCTGCTTCTGCCACTCTACAATCTAAATTGGCCAATAAAACTAAAGGTCAATTGTCATTTGAAACCCTTTGACATGAAGAGAAAAGCTAATGGAGTAAGAAGAGTAGAATTATAAAGTTTAGAGTTGGCCTAATTAATTAATTTATCGATGACGCAGCGGAGATTTCTTTCAAAAACTTGTACAACTATCTTATCATGGTATAATGTAACAATCTAATATATATGCTAACTGTAGCCGTTCAATGTAGAGACTAAGACTTAATGATGATACATGTATAATATGATGAATTTTGAAAATTACTATTTATGTACCAAGGCTAATTTTGCCTCTCGTAGAATGATTGTAAAATATGAAGAGTGAGCCCTTGTGGCTAAATAAATACCGCTTAAATCTATCGTTACAAAGTGTAAAAATAAGATAAATGCATGTAAATAGTTACATTTTTTCTGCATATTACGAAATTTACGATGCTGACGATGAGCATAAGTTTCCAAATATCTCCTCTTGTCATTATTTTTGGATTTTTCATTTCTGACACACTACCATTACCTGTCCATCTTGAGATTTTTTTGTTATTGGACTTGAAAAGCAAAAAATGCTTCAAAATATGTATTAATACTTGACCCGATACCGGAATATTACTATTACTATACGTGTTACAAAAACTAATTGGATATTTAAATGCAGTTAAGATGCTAAAATAAAGTAAGCTCAAATCCAAAGAACCATAATCATGGATTAAGATTAGAACAAAACCCTTCAATCAGCATTTATTTATTTTTTATAATTTCATAATAAAACTTATATGTATATCTTGATGCGATTTTATCACAGAGTTAACAATAACATCTCAACTAATTCTCCCCTACTCTCGTTCCTCATAAAACTATAACATCTACGACTAAGACACATTTTAAAATAATTTTCAACATTTCTATTTTTAATATATCGTGTAGGATAATGTCATCGTCCTACCTTTATACCTCAATACAAAAATCAGTTGATGATATCAACACACTTAGATCATTACTAACAATAATACATTTATTTCTTTTTTACTTACTAATTTGTGTTGTCTTTCAATATTTAGTTTTATAGGGGATTAAATAAATAAATCACAACTAATTTTTCCAGGTCGCCAAAACTGGAATCTTATTCTTACAATCTATTTTAATACTAATTAATTAGTGACATTAAATAATTTTTTTCTGTGAGTTATGTGAATACAAACGAGTATGTTAGATATTTAAATTATAGTTATTGGAAATGCAACGGATAATTTTTGGTTTTCTTAATTGACAGTGATGATGTGCTGCTGAGAATTAAATATTGCAAAAGGTTCTAATTGCTTTTGTGAATTTTGAGAATCTTTTTTTCAACACATTTTCTTTGAATACTATAAATTAGCTACCACAGTGTGTACAAAATATCCAAGCTAATTAATTCGTACATTGTTATTATATATTAGTTTAGTAAACAGCTTTGTAAAATTGTAAATATATTTAAATACATTATCAATAAATAATTTGCGACTTGGCGACAGATTTACAACAATAATCTTGACTGTTATATTGTTGCAAGAGTACAAAAATGTATAATTTCTTACTACATTGAAATGTTAAGGGTGATCTGAATAAGCTTATTGATACAAATAAATAACTTGTGATACGTTTTAGATTCTGACATATTTCTCATTTGTGATAATAATTAGCACCTAGCACAATAATTAAAATTACTTAATTAACATCGTATTTTAACCTAGTAGCAGAAAAGAACACTGAAAGCTTTTTTGAACTGAAGCAACAAACAAACTAATGATGTCACTTCAAAACTTTCTCCTCAATTTCTACATTCCTACAAATTACTCTTAACTCATGAAGGAAAGACTTGTGGATTACACATTTACATATAAATATTTCCAAACTAAACTTAACATTCAACTTTAACAACATCTTTATCTACATTACAAAATTATCATCATCATCTACAGTCTTTCGAGTTAGTAACAACAACCACAGAGCTGAATAAAATATGTCCCTTAAAACTTGAGTAGCCGAGGAGAAGTGATGCAAAGAGAAGAGGAGAGACTCCACTCGTAACATATAAGCCAAATGTTAAGTTTGTAGTATAGATAGGCTAAAAATTAGAATCTCGACCTACTACAAATTTTATGGTAGACTATGTTTACACAAAAACATATTCGTATTTCTACATTAGAGAATCACAGAAGTGTCTATTCTATTACTTACTTAGATCAGAATTCAAAATGACATTTAGTGGTGACTTGACTAAATCATAACAGAAATAAAATTCATAGCTTTGATATTTGCAAGAAGCATATTAATTTGACTTGAGTTTAAGACACAGAGGAACAGTTTAGCTTACTACATAATATATTTTTTTTGGTGTAACTATCATTTAGATAATGCTCAGATAAGGCATAGAAGAAACGTTCTAAGCATGATATTTGTTGTTATCTATACAAGGCATATATTATTTTTCTAAGATCTCTGGCTACGTATAATATGTTGAAATCTAAACTGCAGTATACAAATGACTTTTATATTGACTCTATATAGTAGATATTGTCTTGGATTGATTTTCTTTAGCCCTGGAAATGTTTTTACAAATAGATGTATATATAAAGCGTAGCATACATAACAACATATAAAAACACATTCTGACTAGGAATTGAATTTTTGACAACAAGAAGTATTTTGTTATTTGAATTCACAAGACTTAGAAATATGAGCTTATAGTTAAAATCTAACAGTATTTGTGATTCTTGAGTTTTATGCAGTAGAGTATACAATAAACTATTGCTAATATAAATTGCATAAATCTCTGTATATATCTTATCATAAATAAAAAATCTTAGTAATTATTTAGTTAGGTATAAATCTCTTATTTATTTGGATCATGACGTGATGTCGAAGGTTGAGTTTCTCTTTTAGCCAAATCTATCATTCGAAAAACGAGAATTGACAAAACTTTATCTAGCGGGTCACAAAATCCACGTTGCATCCATTTTGGAATAGTGATTCTGGCATGAGAGAAACCAAGTTTGTGTAAAATGTAGTCAACGCCGTAAGGCTCAATACTTTTTCCAGCCCAATGAAAGTAATCTAAAAAAAACAAGTTAAATTTAATTACAATTTATAATGGTCTAATTCTATTTATCTAAAACTTTTTAATTGTAATTACCTAACAGTGGGCTCCAATTGCCAAGTTTTACAATGATAATCTCTAGAATCTCGAAGGACAACAGTTGTAGAACTGGAACTAGGCACTGTTAAATATGGCACTAGATGGTCCAGCAGAATTGTCACTTACAGGAGCAGCTCCATTAGTTGTTCCATTCGACACAGTCTCATTTCCTGTTGTTGTTGTTGTTGTTGTCGTCGTCGTCGTAGTTGTGGAAGCTGGAATTTGACCATTTGTCTCATCTACTCTGACAGAAGGACTTTGGCTTCTTGCAGCAAGTTGAGCAGAGACCTTAATAAAATAAAATAGGAAGAAATATAATAAATACAACGTAATGAAAGCAGAAATAATTGGTTTAAGGAAATTGGCTTACCAGTTTTTCTTTCTCTTTGACATACGATGAAATCAAATCATGAAGAAAGAAGAAGGCTTCGGCGTCAACAGTCACAAATATATGATCACCAAATTCTGTGATGAAACTGCACTCAACCATTGGTCTTGTAACTATAAATAAGATAATTAATACATTATTAGTAAAATTAGAACAGAAATAATTATATTATATTATTATAAAAAAGCTACCTGGTACATCTGGTGTTCTAGATGCTTGCAAATGTTCCGTTTTAAAAAATAATTCCATGCTGGGCAAAGCAAAGATAACTTCACGATTGTGATTTGGATCATGAAGTCGAGCTGGCGTTCTTCTTTCACCTCCAGCAGTTTCAGCTAATTAACAATAAATAAATTGGCATTAAAAATTTAGTATTTTAGCTGAATTTTCAAAATTTTCAACTAAAACTCACCACGCTCTCTATCAAGTCGTTCACGTTCTCGTTCCAAGCTAGGAAACCTTTGGACATCTAAAAAAATCCAACAACTCAAGTTAATTAGCTACTTAAATAAACCAACTAACTTAGAAAACGTACCATCAATTTCACTGGGAGCAAAAGCATAATGAAACCATTCTTGTAAAGTTCGAAACTGTGGTGGAAACATAATGTTACGAGTAATGCGACAAACCATAGCCATTGACTCGTGTGTCCCTGTGATATTCATAGGATTCTCACTATTTTGCCCAAGAGAAAAGTTCAAGTTTTGAATCACATGTACAGTTCCACTTGTGTCAACTATACAAAATTCAATAAAATATCACCATTAGTAGAATATCGTCATACTTCCAAGTTTTTAAGTTCCTTATATATATATACCTGATGAATGAGTTTCTTGAGCCTCAGTAGAAAACGAGATGAAAGGTTCCTTCAGGCTAAACAGAGCCCAAGACTTGGCTTTAAAGTTAACACCATGAAAGCAAGCCAATGAAATATTATTTCCATGTAGATCCATTGTCCCACCAAGTACTGTGCCAGTTTCCGGTAGAGGTAGAGCCATCGAACTGATGAACATTAGTGATACTTTTTCCAATACTTGCTGCCAATGACGATGATGTTTATGGACATCGTCCCATACACCTCCTAATAATGCAATAAAATAATGCAAATAGTACAATTATTCTTAGTTAATACTTCAAGTCATTAGTGAATCTCACCACTATCATGTTTCCTTTTTAATTTCCGTGGTATAGACGTCGAAGACGATGATGGTGCAGTCGTAGACTCCTGAACTTGCAACGTGGAAAAAACCCACTTGCTACTTTTGAACTGTTGGCTAAAAAACTCTTCCAGTTTACAATGCATTTTGAGTAAGTCAACTGTTGTTGATTTAGAAATCATAAGTTGTAGTTGATCCCAGCCCATATCACCATGAATAAATATCATTGCAGGTCTATGTAGCAACAAAATAATTATTTAATCAATTATCTTATCATATATTTATTTAAAAAAAACTTACCTGTAAGTGGCAAGAGTCAAATCACTACTACTTCTCACATCTGTATGTCTAATTTGCCATTCATCTTTAAGCACAACTTCTAATCCACTCACACGACCCATTAATGCACTCGTTCCCATAAAATCTAATCGTAATTCTAATCCATACATTTTAAGTCCAACAGTATGATGAGGCTCAATTCCAGGATCTTCTTTAGCCCTTACAAAAGCATTTAAATGTGTCAGTTCAAAAGTTCCAGCAACAATACCACCTTTAGCATCAATGTAAGAAGAATCAAGTCCAACACCAATATATAAATTTTTATGCCCAGTGCTTCCAATACTCAAACGTCCATCAGATTTAGCATCACGAATCATCCAACTAACATTTCCCATGACGTTTCCCATATTCATTTGAACGTTTAGTTTAGTAAAGTTGACAGTAAAAAGAACGAGAGTTTCCCATGAGGAAATTCCACTTGAGGCTTCACCTTTACTACCAAGTTCTTCGACGCCATGTTTTGATGAAGATTTTGAACCTGAAAAAACTATAAAAAAATCTTTTAGTATATTGTTAAGAATTGATGACATGGCCTATAGTAATAATATAACATTGACTCACAACATTGACAACAATAACACACGAAAAAGAAATAAGCATCTACTTAGTATAGAAAATAAATTGTTACAGAAGCAAATCTATGTTAAAGCGTTAAAGCAATATTTATATTGAAGCTTCTATACTCCAAGCAACAGAACACCACAACAACCAAACCACCACATACAATCCAATTTACTTCCTCGACGTCTGAATTCTTTTTCACCCTCAAGATTAAGACGAAGTTTCTCACGTTGAGCAGCTGACATTCCATGAAATGGTAGAGAGTTTCTTCGACTTTCATCTCTGTTGAAAACAAAATATCATTATAGAAATAATAAATAAAATACAGATTTAGACTTACGATTTGGGCTGAAGTACAGGGCTTGAGCTACCAGAGTAAGGTCCTTGAGATGTTGATGAGTCATCCCCAAAAACGGAGGCTGTTGACAAATCTCCTAAGAAAAGACGACGAACTATAGAGCGACGATACCAAGCTTTAGGAAATGCAAGGATTTCTGTCAGTCGTCTCATATCATATTTAAAAGATGCTGAACCAATATCCACGATTGCTATTAAAAAAATAAAAATAAATATAATTAAGAATGACAACTATATAATAAAATAAATTAGAATAATATAAGAACTTACTCGAAAAGCGAATTGCAGCATGATGATTCTCAGAACTATTCTGATGAAAACTCTTATTGCTATCACCCAAATTAGTTGTCACGTGCACTTTACGACTTCTAGACAGATGAAATTTAATAAACTCAACGTTCATACTCACAGAATCTTTCCTCTCATTGTCACTCAAAGGACTCCACTCTCCTAAAAATAGATATAACCATAATTAAATAAATAAAATTTCAATTGAGTCCGTCGTCATATCTCACCATGTTTCTTCGCAGCACCATAAGGATGAAAAATATATAATGAAAAATCCGAAAGACAACCAGTAACACTAAGTCCACCAATAGCTAATTGTTGTTGACTATCCTTATCCTTGAGTCCACTGTCACTAGAATATCTTGAGCCTTTTCCTTTACCAATACCACAACTTGTACTACTTCCAGTTGTACTCGACTCTCTATAAATCAAACGTGTTACAAAATCATCATCATCATTAATCACTTCTTTTTAATCATGGAAACTTACTCATTATTATCTTCCTCAGCTCGTTTAGATGAAAATACAATATCCAGAGAAGGAAGACGAAGCATACACTCAACTCTGGACACTGGTTGACAAGAAAAACGAAATGTTGAGGGTTGCATATGAAAATATACGATGACATCAACAGGAAATGAGGCATAGTATGTGCTAGCTACTCCACTAGGTGCATCTGAAATTAATTAATTAAATAAGTTATAAATACACTAATTAATATTTATATTAAGATTTATTCCTTACCTGTGTTAACACTGGCTGCATCAAAACTCTTCTGATGAGTAACATTCATAGGAATAGGTTCCAAAGTCTGTTCTAAAAAGTCCAGGATATGTGGACTAATAATAGTTTCTTCAGGAACTGAGTGTAGTGTAGTCCAGGCAAACAAACTTGCTTTCTTCGTACCACCTTTACGTAGAATACTTTGCAGTCCAGGTCCTAACGGAACACCAGAACTACTACTTCCACTATCAGATCGCTCATGAGTTGGTTTAAGAACTGATGACGTTACCAAGTCTTTATCATCATATAAAATATGAGAGTCATAATGAACTTTAACATCTAAGCCGGGAATGTGGAACACTGTCACATCAGTTTGTTGAGCTGCTGCTCCAGTATTGCCAAATGGTGATTTGATTCTTGAACCTGATGATAAATTATGACGAGCTTTGGCATCCATTGATTTTCTTGAGGCAATAGGACTACTTAGATGAAATAGAGAGTCGTAGCCTGAACCACTTCGCTCACTTCTTTTTCTTCCAGCTCTGTGACACGGAAAAAATTAATGAAAAATTAGTTTAATAAAAAATCATTAATTAGTCATAAGTTAATTACCTCGTCTCTGGATCTTCTTCTTTTGGCTTAGTATGAAGTACACATTTGCCACTATTAATAAAAACTTTGACATCCAATTCCAAATCAACGTTAGGCTCTTGAGCTTTATGGGAAACTGAGCTGCCAGGTGTTATATGGCCAGCACCAATGTCCTTAGAATCATTTCTAGTGAAAGAAAATAAACTATTGATGCCCCATTTAAAATTCTATATGAATAATTATTTTTCTCTTACGTCTCCAATTTAGGTC